>CAWUDS030005392.1:0-54831 GCA_963859935.3 Lathyrus sativus | reverse complement strand
TAGCCACTTAAAGGGACTTCGAGCAGAAGACGCAGTGGGATAGCCACACTGTTAAAAAGGTTATATGTTCTCGATCAGAAACATCAGTAGCGGTCTTGTAAAAAAAGTATGTTATAAAATGAGAATATGTGGCTTTTGCGGAGTTAAAACCTATGGAATCATCGGATTCCAAGTCAGGATCATAAGGGTTTCGGTGGGTTTAAACCTTGTAATAGCAGCTACGTCGAAAAGCGTGGGGGTCATAATCCTACAAGGGAGATGGAAAGTGTAATGGGTACTGTCCCAAAAATACAAGGAAGAGACTAACATGGTTTGACAATAGTCGAGACTTGTTTTCGACAACATGATTAAATCATAAATTCCTAGATGTTTTCCAGGTTTAGGATTTTACTTTTTCTATCTTGGCTAGCCAGGACATGTAGTCATCTGATTCCTTAAAGGAGGGTGTCGCTCTAAAAATCTAAATTTATTGTTCATATATCTTAAATCTATATTGTTACACTACCGCATCAGCAGAGGCTTTCTCAACCTAGTTTTGTTGGCTTGTCCTATGGGTTTGGATTTATGGTAGGAAGGGAAAAAGTCCTTAGCTTTACTATGGTCAAAACTAGAGGAAGGCAGAGGCCCACATAGAGCATGAATTTTACCAGAAACAACAAGAGGGATAAGTACCTGGGATTCATATATTTTCCTCTTCTCTTTTACAAGTGGCTCAGGGAGAAATTGCTGGTTCCCCATCATCATTAGTACTGATAGCGTGTCAAAAGGGGGGTTGAGAGATCTTCTTCAGATCTTTGGACTTATGACCTTTCTTAGAATCCTTGACGTTGGTAGTTGAAGATGCCATTTTTGAAATTTCTTGGAAAATTTGGGTTTGTGTTTAGAAGTTTGGAAATGACGAAGCAAGAAGGTTGTTTGAAAATTTTTGAGAGTGTAAAGTTAAAACAAGTAAGCTTAGAGAAATTTATAGGCTTGCGGAAGATCAAAAGACCTCAAATCAGCATTAAAGAGCTGATAGTTAGTGGGGGCACGTGTCCCACAATGACCGCTTGACAAAACGTGGTTACTAGTGCCTAGTGCATAATTTCCTAGTATCTAGGGATTATGATGATGGCTAGGTATAATGGTGTGCTTTGAGGAGACGTGTTACAGAAAGTTCCATGATGATTCTGACGTCATAAACCTTTGGAATAGTAAAAGACATGCAAAGTCGTTTGAGGCGTCGAACGATATTATCAAAAAATGTCTTGTTCTTCATTGATGTCGAAAATGACATTTTTTGGGGGCAATTTGTTGGCTCCTAATTTTGACGCCTGATTAAAGTTAAAAGTAACAAATAGATTTTCCTGAATAAATCTAATTACTTCGACTAAAACTATGTTTTTGAGATGAGAGTCGAAGGCGTCCTTTCGCCAGGAGGGTCTATGTTATGGACTTAGAGATATTCCTCAGCAGTTGGAAGACCCAAATCTACAAAAGAATTGCTAGGGAGTATTTCAACGAGTTTGTTTGAATTCAAATAAAAGAGGGAAAATCCATTTTTAAGAAAGACACGTGGAGCGCCCCTATGGTTTGAAGGCATGCACAACGACACTTGTCTTGATTTCGTTTGTTAGCCGTTAATGGCAGTTATGTTTGATGGTTATAAATAGCAGGTATTAGTGTTAAGATGTGTGTATTAAATTGTGTATAAAATCTTAATTTACTCTAAGTATCCGTGTGATTGAGAGAAACAAGTTGTGAGAATGTACGTTGACTAAACACCAATTTTTATTTCAATGCAATTCAATAAATCTTTTATTTAAGAGTTCATATTTTCTTTATGCAAGTTCTTATCCTTGTTATTTACCAACGTTTTAATTCCTTTTACTGTCACTTTAATTCATTTACACTTGAAATAAGTTGTCTTACCATGGAATTTGTCGAAGTGTTCAAAGTTTTCATACACTGCATTTAAAAGATCAATTAGAACATGTCCTAGAATTTGTGTGGTCGATCTTGCAAGTAACACAGATCTTTTTTCGATTTGTTAGACCAACGGTTGTTCACCAATTTTCACGGTGAACACTTAGCAAATCCAAAGCAAAGTAAAAACATGCACCGAAAACAAATCATAAGCAACAAAAAATAAGTATTAACATAAAACAACCACGAGGGCCGCAATTGTACTTGTTAAAATAAAAAGGGGACCACGCCGCATACAAAAAGATAAATTACAAGATTATGGCACGTAGGCCGGAAATACAACGAAAAGGAGATTACAGTGCACAGACGGAGCCTCGTCACGGGCAGGCTACCCCTACTCCTCTCCAAATTTGAGGAAGTTTGGGATTACGATCTTGCTGTCTACCACACTGTAGAGAAACCCAATCCCCTCGGTAGACAACTCGACCCCCGGGTTCGCTATCTTCAGCTGCCCTACGACGTTGTTGAAAGCTTCCTCGGCGGTCCCCACACAGTTCTCCTCAACCTGATTATAATGGGCAACAAGCTAAGCTTGAGTCTTCAGACTCTTCACCTCATCGCTTTTGTCCTCAGCAGGAGCGATGGCAACCCTCAGCGATGCACCGAACTCTTCTGCAGCTTTCTTCTGCACAGCCAGGGTGTCCTTCTCCTCAGTAACCTTGACCAGCTCATCCTTGTATTTCTTCATTACCTCTTTGATGGAATTATTCGTCGTCTCCTCCGCTGCCTTCAACTTTTCTTCTAGAGCCGCGTTCGTGGCCTACGAATTTTTTAGCTTTGCTTCTTGAAGAACCCCCTCCTCGGTATATACCACCGTCATGCCCAAGGACCTCACTAGGGCAGCGGCATCTTGAGCCAACATCATCCTCTTGTTCTGATGGTCAAGCTCTTTGAGGTACAAAGACTCCACCCGAAGAACTGAGAGGGAGGAGCCTCCGAAGAAACTCTAGTTGAGAAAGTATGGAGGCAGGTCGGACTTGCTCTTTTCCCCCTCATGAGTCAAGTCGAGGATCTCACCCGTCCAAGAGAACTTAACCCGGGAAGTTACCGGCAGCGGGGAAGTCTGGGAAAATGCAACTCCGGAGGTTGAAGTCTCTGACCCCGTCGGGGATAAAACCACTTGCTCACTCAGGCGGCTCTTTCTGACTTTCTTGTCCGCTTTCATCTTCGCCTAGACATTCTTTACCATGCGCTCCTGGGGCGAAGACATCTTACCTGCAAAACAACGCGCACACATTAATAAATAAAGAAAATAACAATACGAGCAATCTAAGAAGAAAGAAATAGCTACCCAGAAGTTCTAAAGCCTCCTCACGAGTGCTACACTCGAGGAGCTCCTTCGTGTTAATATATCAGGCTTCCACCTTGGGTCCCCCATCTTCTTTATAAGTAATATTCCCGCCCCTGGTCACACACTGAGAAAGGAGAAAACCATCCACAAAGGCCACAAGCTTGGCATAGTTGGCCCGGTCATCGTCTCTCAGCATGTGAGGAGTGGTGAGATAATCGTTAGTTCCCTGGGTAAAGTGGTCCCCGCTCTAGTAAAAGGGGAACTTCAGTAACCTCTACCCCTGAACCTTCCCCTCCTCGTCAATAAGAGCTTCCCCGTTCTTGTCCGTTGAAACTTCCCAGAAAAACAAGGAGTTTGTGGCCCTCTCCGACACAAGCTCGATGATGTAAAACCTCTCCTTAGACGTTCTGATAGACTCAGAGAAGGGTCTGAGTAACTTCCTCCCCTGCTTCAGGGAGACCCATTCAAACTGTCGGCCAACAACTTGACGCTGAAGATGAAAGACGGTGAAGAAAAAAGGATGAGTGGCTCATATCTTTAAAAATTTGCATGTCAGCTCGAATGCCCGTATGAAAGCAATCAAGTTTGGATGTTGTTACAAGGGCGCCAAATCTAGGTGTACAAATACTGCCACTTGAAAGTCATTAAAAGGTACCCTTCAACCCTATCGCCTTGAAGATGTACTCGTACATGGGGAACCTCTCCCCATATGCCGAGCAGATTCGATCGTCCTCCCGGGGAAACTGGACCCTTCAATCTCTTTCAGCCCCCACCATCGTGAAGGCATCTCGAGTATAAGAAGCAAAAAGGGAGGCATGCTCTCGAGGCTCAGCTACGACCCATTCGTCTGCGGTATTACTTGGGGCGGATGTTTTTACATCATTCCAGGGAGTGGAGGTCTCGCCATCATTCTGTGGAGCGAAAGTGTCATCTATGCTGCTATCTTATGAGGAGCTCTCCTCGAACAGGTCCCTCATAAATTCGTCCTCATCTTCACGAGACATTTTCTTTACTTAAAAAACAGGGGACAAAAGTGAATTCGATGACAATGTCAAATCCATCCTTCCACCGCTAGTCAAGTAAAAGGACGCGCGTAGGCCCGGTGATAACGTCTTCGACTTAAGCCCTTATTCAAACAGTGCAACAACGGTGCGAGGAAATGCCCTTGGAAACTCTTCAAAACCCGCGCGGGGAGGTCCTTCCCGGAGAGTTACCCATAACTCCGATGAAGGACCACCAGAAAACTCATAAGTACACCGGAAAATGCACGAATTACACCAGCGATAAATCCACCAGCCATCGCAACGGTGGAAAATCAACTGAAATCCTAAGTTTTTGAGGCTCTGACGACGGTGCCGACAGTAGAAAATGACCTAACCACCACCAGCCACCAACGGTCGCCGGAAACCACCCATACTCTACCTAGTTCCATCCTAACCGCATGCAAACAAAGCAAAATAGAAGCTAAACTCTTAAAATAGAAAAGAGTTAGGAAAATTTACGTGGTCGACGAGCCCAAGACGTTGCGCGTGCGGCGGAGGTACGGCAGTGAGCGACAGAGACAAAAGCTGTAGCGAGAGAAGAAAGAGAAGCGAAAAGTGAAAATGAGCACTTATTTCCCCTATTTATAGTCAGAGAAGGGACACATGCACGAGCACGTGCGACGTAAGGCATCATCATGACTCTAGCATAACCATCATTACGCATTAAATGTAGCGCATGGCTCGATACACACGTGGCACTTTATCCCTTCAAGTCCCATCAGCCGTTGGTCTCCCCGTCCGTCGGGCACTCAGGACAACGTTCCAGGTTCCCCAGACGCGAATGCCCTCAAGCACTACGAAATGATCCTATCTCAGTAACAGGCATCAACCACTCCCACTCCTCCTCGGACTTCTGGTTGCCCTTAAGTCATCACTCTTATGCTCAGGAACAACGACTTGGGGGGCTCCTGTTCCGGACTGGCCCAATGGCTAGGCATGACCCAATCCACTTCTGCTCCTAGAATGGCCTAATAGCCTTAGCCCTGCCAGCTAAGAGTAAAGCGAAGCTTCCTCTCCTCTGCCCCTCTTCTGAGGAAAGCGGACCAGCTGACCCCTAGGATCAGCTGCCCCTCGTCACATTCCTGCCCGTCACACGGTTTTACCATCCAAAAACAGTCACGACGCCTGTGGCTGCGACCGCGCCCTTTCCCGTGGCAACGACTAGTTTCGAGCACCTCTGCCCGTCCCAACGATTAGTTTCTGGCAGTTACCTACTCTTTGGAGAGCGGTTATCTCGCCTAAAAAATATGGACTAATGGCCAAGCACTGAAGGCACTATAAAAATCCTCTCACTTGAGAAGGTCAGGTATTCTAATTCATTCCACATCACCCTAAGACATACACTTTTTGTACCTGCCTTCTCTTCGCCTGATTTTTACTTTAACATCGGAGTGCCTTGCAGGTACACCCCGTCCGCATCCTTGCAATTCAGCATCACTGACAAAATCTCTGACCCACTTCAGATTCTGATCAGCCGTCAAGATCATTTTTATTTAGTGATTTATTAAATTATGTTCGAAAATCAATAATATCTTTGATAAAAAAAAAAGTCTTATTTTAGGTAGAAAAAAAAGCCTTTTTACATGATATGGTTTTTGAATTCATTTGTTATTAAAAAATCCAATCAAAATAGAAGAAGTAAAAAAAAAAACTTATCAAATGACAAAAATTTTCAATTTTTTTTCTCAATCTAAACAATCTGATCCATTAAATTAAAAATATTGGGTTTACATTGTATAACAATTTGGGCCTGGAGTCCATATTTGACCTACTCTAACCCAAGTCAACTGAAACCCTAACAATACTATGAACTGCTTCATTACTCTCTCTGCCGATGCTTGAAGCTGACATCGCCGAGATCTTTCATCTTTCTCCTCATTGTACCACACACAATCGCAACATGATTTTTTAATAACTTTCCTTCCTCCATCTTTTCTAACCCTTGAAAAAGTTTATAACCAACTTGTCTTATGTTTCTTCTTGTTTTTTTAGTGACCACTTTTGTAGAAGACTTATCAATTAAATGATTCTGAAAACATCTCACTTAGTTGTCTTTTCTTCTTCGGTCATTATTATATGTTCCTTGCTTACATTTCTTAGTATCTTTATTGTTTAATTTTTTAATATATCCAAGTCAAGTGTAATACTAAAATTTATATTATTATTGAAAAATAATGTTTATTTGAATATGCTTCTCTCAAAGACGTATATGCTTCTCTTAAAGATTTATATCTAAAGACGTTAAAGAACCAACAATACATGTCTAGAAAACAATTGCATGTATAGAAAACAAATATTAACGATTGATATTGGATAAAGGCATCTTTGTTTTAACTTTAAAAAATACTTTTTTTTTTATATTTTTGAAAATGGTTTTGTAAAACTCTTTTTTTAAATATTACAATTTATTCATATCTGTTTTTTCTAAATTAAAGATTAATTTATACATTTTATAACATAAACCTACATTATTAAAGTTCAAAAATAGAGTTGAAATCATAAACTTTTTAAAAGATGTATTTTAAAAATGATTTTTATGAAAAACTATTTAAAATAACTTTAAATTTTTAAATAATTTTTTAAAATTTTGATATCCAAAAAAAGTTTTAATAAAATGATAAAATATCTAAAATAATATTTTAAGAATAACTATTTAAACAAAATGTTGATTTAAAACTTTTTATAAAAAGTTTCTTTATAAATATTTTTTATACAAAATTATATTACACTATAAAAATTATTTTTTTTAAAAGTTAAAACAACGGGCCCTAACTTAGAAACTATATTATGGAATTTGACTAGTTTTTTTTTCAATACAACAATACTAATAGATACACCGTCTTGCATACATAAATCTTAAGCGCTTCAGAAATATGATCCAAAAGGTCTTCAATGTAAAGTCTCTAGTTGTGAATCTAACCAAAGCACCTGTTCATCTAAAGAAAAAAACAAGAAAAGAGTGTGGGGTGAGATATTAATCTTAGTGGATTTCTGAACTAAACCGTTGAATCTCACTACCAATCATAGTATTCTCACATGTCCCAAAATCGACTAATAAGAAAATCTCATATCCTTTCAAAGTCATTTTTCATCCACGTTCTAATATCAACAATCTAGTACTTATGAACTTGGCATGATTACAGAATAAATCACCATACCCATCAATCAGAGTATAATAGTAAATCACGCATTCCTCTATTGGCTAGACCCGAACAAATCATATTCCCTTTACTGACTCACTATGATAGATCACAGATTTTTGTGATGGGTACTGGGTCAAATCAGATGTCATATGACTGTATTACTAAGATAAATGGCATATTCTCCCATAAATAAATCGCATGTCCATCATTAAGAATATGATAATATACCACATATTGCTCTACTAGAAGCGTCGGGATACATCGAACATCCTCCAATTAAATATCGTGATAAATCACATATTCTTCATTCAAGTTGCTAGGATAAGTCACAAATCCACATGAATCAAAACACCAATATAAATCATGTACCCTCCCATGGATATGTGACATATCTGCCACTAGTGATAATCGAAATGCACAGTCACAAATGAATGAAGATAATGAAGATATGAATGGTCAACTAGAAAATATGATATGTGATATTGGATAATCGTCTTATATGAAAGTCCGTATTTATGATACTTTATGTAGCAAAAAAGATGCGCCTTTATATAATGGGTGCACCATTTTTACACGATTGTCTGTATTGTTAAAATTATTTAATCTGAAAGTAAAAGATGGGTGTTCGGATAAAAGTTTCACATAATTTCTTGATTTGTTGAAACAAATGCTACCAGAAGATAACAATTTGTTGGATTCTTGTTATGAGGCCAAGAAGATATTGTGGCCAATGAGTTTGAAGCATGTCAAAATACATGCATACCATAATGATTGCATATTATACAAAAAAGAGTATGTAAATTTGGATCAATGTCTAGAATATGGTGAGTCGCGCTACAAGTTGAAGAGCAACAATGGTGATGACAATGATAGTGTTAGTAAGAAGCGTCCTGTCGCTACTGCGAAAAACGAGGTCGGCAAGACAGAAGAGTCGCCACCTTTCGTTATTTATCCCTCAGAACGGGAAAGGAAACGATCGGAAAAAACCTGACGAAAAGGTATAAGACAAGGTCATCGCAACCATGTCTGGGTTCGGGAGTCGGTTACGCAAGGGGAAGGTGTTAGCACCCCTCAAGTCCATTGTACTCGATGGGATCCACGCTTGATTGTTTATCTCGAAGGGTTGTTTTATCTATCTACACTAAAGGTCTGGTCTGAAGAGAAAAGAAAATGACTCGGCAAAGCGTCACACTTTATGCCTACGTATTCCGGTCTGGAACGAGAAATCAGAGTCAACGTAGTTCGCCTAACTACGAGGGAAGGTTGCTCGCCAAGATATCGCATCTTGTGCCTACGTACTTTCACACGGCGCGAAAGATCAGAGAAAACGTAGTTCGGGACACGAGGGACACAGGTTTGTCTTTTTTATCCGAGTAAGGTTAACAGACGGTTCCAGCAGTTGGTGTATGCAGCTCGACCATTGGAGACTTAGGCGTTTACCGTTTGCAGTAGAACCGAGAGTTAACAGAACTCTCCTTCTGAAAAGGTTTCCAAGAATTAAAGGGATTAAAGGTCCAAGAAGACAAAAAGAGTTTGATCTTTGTTTTCTGTTTTTTAGAGAAGTGTCTTTTATGGATGTTTGCAACTGATATCGCACTAGAGACTATGACCTGAGAGTGAATGCGTCGCATGTCACCCAAAGGGTACCATACTAAACATCCAGATTGCTGAAAAGAAACTCTCCAACAATCCTTTCTCAAGTAGCTTAAGGCTCGTAACGTACGACGTCAATTAACCTTTATTACTGTATTTTGATTTTGTTTGCAGATGAGAAGAGAAAAGACGCACTAAAAGGGAACTGATCCAATCCTAAAGTTGTCATGCAAAAATGGACCTATAGTTGAGGTTAGGAGGGAAACTACCTAATGTTATCATGCATGGTTAGAACCCTAATGTCTGTCATAACTTCTCTTGAACAAGAGAAGTCAGAGTTCCTAGGGGAACATGGCAAAGGAAAACAAACAGTAAACAAATTAACTAAAAAGAAATTATTGTAAACAAAATGCTGTAAATAAAATGCATGTTATGCATCACACAAGCAGAAGGAGCCAAGCTCAACTTCTAAACAAACAAGGCACAAGGCCACACACCACACAGGCAAGGGAGCTGAGCTCTACCAAATACCAGCAAGCAAAGCCACACAGTAAAAATACAAGCAGAGGGAGAAACTCAACCTCTAATGCAATACAAGCAAGGGGAGAAGCTCAACCCTTGAGATGCTTTTAGGCCTATGATCATCTCCATGAAGCCTAAATCTAATGCAACACTCTAAGCAAATCACATCAATACAGTAGAACAAAAAGAAAACAGACAAACAGGGAAAACAAGCCAGCAAACTCTACAGCAGAGCAATCTTCTGACAGCAATCCAATCCAAAGTCTGTAACTGCTCTTCAAGTTCACACCATCTTCAAGAGAAGGAAATGTATGCTCCATCTTCAAACTTTACCAAACCACTCTACCAAGAATGAAGAGAATCAACAAGATGAGTATTTGATGATGGGAAGCAGGAAGGAAACCAAAGGAATCCCACCTGACACTCAACCAGTCATCAGAGAAAGGCATCCTCAAAAGTTCTACTCATTGTAAAATGTCACACATCCCTCCAAAGGAGAGATGAGACTTTCACATGAGGACTTTGAATCATAGGATGAGAGTGGAGAGCAAGCAAATCAATCCATATTTGAAGAAGAAAGAAAACTACTTCTAAGCTCTCTCCTAAACCCTGATTCCTATAAGCTACAAGAAAGCTAATAAAAAGAAAAGAAAAGCTCCAAGCCAAGCTCCACCAGCCACTCCATAAAAGCTTCATCATGCCCATGGCATCATCCAAGAGGAACCAAAAGTCCAACATGCAAGAAAAGCCCACTTTGAGTCCATTCTAAAACAAACACCAAGGTTGAAGCAACAAATGAACAAACAACTTGAATATTCTATCTAAAATAGCAAAACACACCCTAAAAATCTAATTATTTTTCTATGGGAACATGCATTTGTTAATGATCTATAGTTCAAATATCAGAACCTAATTCAATTTCTAAGTCCTCTAATAAAATCCTAAGTTGAAAGGTATCAAGGGAAACCATTAATGGGGAAAGGCTCTAAACCTACCTCTAAATCAGAAGCTATGATTTTCTAAAAAATGTGAGAAAAATCCTGAGGGAACATACATCTCTAACCTAGCAGCCAGCAAAAATTTACAACAAAATTCCAAACCAATTGCAAGAACAAAAATCAACAAACAGAGGTATCAATTATGCAAAATTAATGAAATATCCAAAATAAGAAAAATATGAATTAAATTGAAAATACACCAAAAATTAAATCTAATGGTACAGAAAAATCAAGAATGAAACAAGGATCACGGGGATATTTTTGGTTTATTTTTCTGACAATTATTGAATTTTAAAATGAATTTAGAATGAAAATGGAATAAAAGAAATTCATAAAACAAATAAAGCTAATTAAAGTTCAGGGAATTATCATGCGCGTTGGATGAGAAGACCAAGTAATCTAATCTAAAGGTAATGAGCGCGTCCACGTGAGGATCTGAGTTGGCTGATGACTAGGCACTGAGTCACATTAATGAAACGCAGTGTTTCATCTTGGAGGCAAATCTTCAGATTCAATCTCATCCACACGATGGTCATAACGAGTCAAGGTTCCTGGGAGATCCAAGGGCCACGAGACCTTCTTCTTCCTCTAGCTCAGGCAAGACACAAAATGCAGACGGTGGCCCAGGTGGTGGCGCCACCGTATTCTTCGATGAAGATCAACTTGTAGGCATCCAGAAAATACAAACTATATATCAATCTTACTCAGAATTTCATGCTGATCACGAAAATGAACTCCAACTTAACTGAAACCTTCTAGATTTTCAAAACCGAATCAAGATCCAAATTATGTCATGTAATTCATCATCACCAAATGTCCAATTAATGGTATAGAAACGATCCTCATCTAACACTGATTAACCTAAGCTATTCCAATTGTGTTAAAACCTCAAGACTAGGGAGAATCGAACCTCAACAGAAGTAGTACCACATGATCAATCATCACCAATTGCTACCAATTTAATCCTAAAACGACCTAAGTTTCACATAGATCCTAGCCACATGCTTGTTTCTAACTACATCATGCTAGATTAAGAGGAAATTTGAGATTTACCAACCTGACTTTAAGCTTCGAATTGAGATGTCTATGACTTGAATCTTGCTTCCAAACCTTCCAGATCTACTCAATGATGATGGTAAAAGCTTGTAGAACCTTCAATTCCTCTTGAAAATAGCTTGAATCCAAAAACTGATTTGCACTTTTCTTCTTCAAACTCCAATGGTTTTCTCTGATCTCAGCATGAATCAATCACCAACCCTTGCCCAAATGAGTTTCTGAACCTTTATAGAACTAATTGGAACCTTCTAGAGGCCCAGCCCAAGCCCAATTCAGAAGATCCAATTTCAAAATTTCTTCAAAAAGTTCAACATGCCACGCACGAATTCTTGCTCAATTCCTTCCCTTGGAAGCTTTAGTTAGCTTGCCTAACACACTTTGAATGAATTCAGACCACAAGGAACTTCCAAATTGACTTTGTGAATGAATTTTGTGATGTTGCTTACTTGTGAAGAAACATGTCAAAACACCATGAATTATGGGTCAATTGAAAAATCTAGAATTTCCAATGTTTCTAAATCATCATTTCTGATCAAATTGAGTGGTCATTTGGCATATTTTGTGCACATAACTTATTTGAATTTCCCACCAAATAATGCCTTTAATTTCCCTTGTTTCAAACCACTTCAAGTCAACTCTTACTATGGACCAAATCAATTCACCATGAGCTCTTGGTTAACCTAAAAACCATATTTTGAGCAAGTTCCATGTTGAACAAAACTCCATTTGAGATGTGCAAGTTGGAGATTTTGACCTATAATTGAAAATGACTTATAATCCTACTTTCCCAAAATACCCCTAACTTGTAAACCTCATAACTTGAGTTCTACAAATCAGATGGAAGACTTCTAATACAATTTGGAAAGCTAAGATCAAGACCTATAACTTTCATGTTGGCCAAAAGGTTAGGAGAAACACCCTCCTAGGTCAAAAGTTCCTTGGAAGTTGGTGAACTTTCACAGACAAATTTCACATTCCTCAGATAACCTGTAACTTGTCTAGACCATAACTTGAGTTCTATAAATCCAATGGAGGACTTCTAGTACTCAAATTAAAGCTAAGAGCATTCTCTACAAGTTTCATTTTGGCCAAAAGTGTATATGGAACTTGCATCTTGTGATAAGTGGTCTTGAAGTTAGGCACTAAATAGGGGATTTTACCCTGAGAACCCTAATTTAGCAACTCCTCACACCTTAATCTTTTCTTGCATAGATCTTGAAATATCATCTCATGTGTCTTAACAAAACTACCCATGATTGCAAAGACCTATACTTGAGCTTTGATCCTCTTCAATTGGTCCTCAGATTAGGAGATTACCCACATACAAGCAATTGAACTTCTCAAGAACCCAACCCTCTTCCTGATGACTATGGTGACTTCTCAAGCTTGCATAAGACCTCTAGATTGGCTCCACACTTGATCCCCTGCACAAATGAACAATGCTATGCTATGCAAATGCTAGATCAATGCAATGCCAATGCAATGAAACATAAACCAAGTAAGAAAAGGTTAGGCAAATTTTGGGGTGCAACACGTCCTCCTACTAAAGTGTTATGGTACATGCCAATAATTTTAAGGTTAAAGATATTTTTTGTAACACCCTATTACTCCCGCGCATAATTATACAATAAAATCAAAATATTCACAGAATCAAATAAGATGTCACAATTTTCTTTTCAAAACATACATGGCCTGTAACACTTTATAAAATAAAACAACAATTAACACCTTCACTTAGGGTGTCATCACATGCTCACCTTCACTTAAGGTATTATCGCAACAAAGTTTCTCATAATAAAGCACGCAATCAATAAATCATTTAATTTCAAAGATTTTATAACATAAATGAAATCTCTTCAAACGTAAAAACATCTACCATAAGAGTATACTTTAACTCTCTACTCAACACAACGAAGATAAATCACAAATATTCCCCCAGCGTCACATATCAGAGTACGTAAACTAAACGCAGAAAGAAAAAGAAGAAGAAACAACTTCTCGCCATCCTTCCAATCTAAGTAGCTACTCAATTACCTGCTTATCTTTACTCCAAATGGGAGCACAGACCACAACAAAAACAAAGGGATTAGAAATCACAAAAAATAATAACAAGCATATACTACAAGGTAGGATAATAACACAACATCCTTTACACAATTTCATTCACGGTATATCTTATCAAAATCTCACACCCAAACTCATCAATCAATCACAACTCAACAATTATGCACATAACTCATTATGCAATACAACTTGACTATGTAACTCTATGCATATGCATGTGGTACCAACTCAATATTCAGTTCTCTCTGGAACTGGGTCCCCTTTTCCGAACCCACGAGCCCTCTCTTTTGAGCTCGGGTCAAGCCATTAGTCTCATATCTGAGCTAGCCAACATGCCTCTTGATACAATATGTATGATGCATGATTATATCATCAAAATCAATGCGTTAAGACCCCTTTCTGATCTTAACATAAATGCTTTGAAAACTCAAGTAATCCCCTATCATTAGCAATTTAATTATAACAATTAAATAGTTTTTCTAAATCAATTATTAACACTAAAAAACCCAATGTAATCATGAAATTAATTAATTTAAGTCACCCAAAACATGTCCATCAGCAGTTAACATGAATTGTACGACAACACAACACATAAAACCCAACTCAGCAGCTAGAAAGAAAGCCAACGACATTACATGACCTTAAGTAAAATAGTATATTCACGTCAGTAAGTGCATATTCATCCTCTTAAGGCATCATCGTGAGATGGTACTACGTGTTAGCTTTCTAACGCGGGTAGATACCTAGAATTTATTTTTCTGAGTTTTCCACCATAGAAGCCATTCCAAACCTCAGATTTCGATTCTGTAAAAAGCCCCGATCTTAGAATTTGACATACAAAAAATATATAATGAATAAAACCACAAATTCATAATTTATCACAAATTAACATCAACAAAATCATGTATTTTCATACTTTTACATTTACCCCCAAACTTCAAACCTTAGACAATGGTGAAAAATATTAACAATTTCAAAGCATTAATCACATACAATATTTTACACGAAAATACACATCAGTTCATTCAATAAACATCATAATATCATAGAAACTTAAAATTTCATGAAAAACCCAATGTCCTATTGGAGGTTAAGGATTTCTTTACCCTGCCCCTTATGCATAAACCCTATTGAAAGCTATTCTCCCCCTTACTGTTTATCCTAGTAGCAAAGGTTGGTTCTGTTCTTGGTTCTTCTTTTCTTCTATGCTAACACTCCTCTTGCTCTTCTCTTTGCCTTGGCACTTTCACTCTTCCAATTCATGTACGGTAAAAAAAACTCTCTAACTCTTTAATTTTCTTTTTATAATAACAAAACTCCTAAATTTTGGATTTACCTTTCTATCCTCACTTACTCACAGAAACCCAACAATGTCTTTCCTCTTTTATTTCCTATATTTAATTACTATATTCTTATTATTTTATCTCTAATAACAAAATAATTAAATTCACTAAAAATGCTACTACTCATATTATTTAATTTAATAATTAAAACACTATTATTTTAATTATTCTACCACTTCTATACTATCACCATACTACTCCATTCTTCCCAACCATCTTACTACATCCCACACAAATAAAGCAAAATTCAATTTAAATCAATATTTAAAACCATATAGCCATGCTAAATCACTCAACTACACAAATTAACTTAATTAAATAATTAAACGGAAAAAAAAAATCGGGGTGTTACACTTTTTGCAAATGTGAATGATGCAAAGAATATTAGATGGCATGCAGATGAAGAAAAATGTGATTTAAATATAAGAAAATTGATATACTGTTTCCGAATTTTGGCCTTGAGCCAAGAAACCTTAGGCTTGAACTTGCCACAGATGGACTAAACCACTTTTGTAATCTGAGTACTAACCATTCTTCGTGTCATGTTCTTCTCACGATTTATAACATATCTTCTTGGTTGAGCGTGAATCGCAAGTATATGATGTTAAGTATGATGATTTTTGGACCAAGACAATCTGGAAACGATAACGATCTTTATCTAAGTCCATTAATTGAGGATTTAAAACTTTTGTGGGATATATGTGTTGACGTTGATGATGCATATTCTGGTAAAAAAATTAAGATGCGTGCCGTGTTATTTTGCACAATCAACGACTTTCCTACGTATGTTAATTTGGATGGATATAATGTTAAAGGACATAAAGTGTGTTCTATATGTCCACCTAGGAGCAACGACTTCGGGGGCTTCTGTTCTGGATTAGGTCGAGACCTACTCCTCACCCGAGCAGACATAACCCAACACTACGCTGATAAGGCCCAATAAAGGCCCAATCCTCATTTGTCGAACACGCACCTCAACAAGGCACCTTAGTCAGGAAAAGTATTATCTTGTCGGGGAGAGCTCACACGCTATTCACACGTGTCCCCCACGCGGGGGCACGTCATCAGGCAACTACCCACTTCCGAAAGAGTTGGTCAGCCCACCTTCCGAAGATCACGGAGCAGTTGATCCAGGGTGAAGACCATGTGCTGGTCTTTCTTATGCCACGTAAGCCCAGACAGTTACTTGTGTTGGGCTTGGCAATCCGGCCCAATGTAATGCAACTGTTGACCCTGCGATGGAGACACATTATAAATACCCTCTTTCAATAAAGGGTCATGTATCTTATTCTCTACACTTATTCTCTCTGTACTTGCTCTTCCTAAACTCTGTTACTCACTTAAGCATTGAAGTACCTTGCAGGTACACCCCCTCCTCCTCTACAACACCGGTGAACACAACAGCTCATGACGCGTGGCAGGCTACTGATTCCTTTCTGATCAGGTGAGATCCAAATATATTACCAACTTTTTTATAGACTAAAAAATAAAAAAAAATTAAAGATTTTAAAGGAAAAGAAGAATAATCTTTGGTGATCATCAAAAATTTATTTATTTTTTACTAAATTTGAGTGATTAATTGAGAAAGTGAAAGAGATAGACACAAGAAATTATGTACATTTAGCACCATTATAATAACAATTTAATGAACCGATTCTTCCAACTTCTAAAGGCTAAAACTATTTGATTGAAGTTAACAACAAAGCACACAATTTTTTCTTATAAAGTGATCTCATAATTTCCAATTTATTACATGTAAAGAAGAAAAAAAATATGGCTCGAATCCTATGCTCATTTGCTTTGTTTTCTTATTTCTTGCTGTATTCATCAACAGTGAGTAATTTTTCCTAACAATATTTAAAATCTAATTTATCTTTTATATATATATATATATATATATATATATATATATATATATATATATATATATATATATATATATATATATATATATAAAAGATTCCAATACCTTTTAGTAACATTTATTTTGTTTTTATTAGACATTGCAGCTATTCCCTGCCTTTTAAGCAATGATTGTCCAGGAGATTTGTGTCTTCCACATCTTACTCCAAAGTGCATTAATCTTTTCTGTCAATGCTATTTAGACGTTGACGATTAAGTTTCAAAATTAGTATATGTTGTTTCCAATCGTATAATTTTATTTGTAAGTCATAATATTTGTACTCTTATAATTTCCCTAAAAGTTTCATTTATGTTTCTTTGACCTTTCAATTTTATTATTGACAAGGTCAAATGTGTACTGTATATTAATAAACTATTTCATTTCATGCTCTTATAGAATAAATGGAGAGCATATGTATACTACTTCAACAAATAAATAAGTAAAATATATGATTGTGTAAATGAATTGTTTACTCTTCTTCTGTATTCCTCATAAGTATGTTGATTGATATAAACTCAATAAATATTAGTATCTATTTATAGAATCATTGAAAAGAGGTATAAATTTAATTGATTTAAAATAAATTTGTTATTATTGCTCCAAATGCACACTAGGCCTGTCAAACAAAGGAAATGAAGATTAAAACATGGGTTGAGGAGAGGGAGGGGCTATAGCACATGTTTGTCTTCCTTTTAAATCCGTCCCTAATTTTTTTTATAGTTTTTATAAGTTAGAAAAAAATTGTATTATGAGACTTTATTTTTTAAAATATTATTTTTTTAAATCTCCGGATTCATTTCATTTATTTTTTATATCTAAAAATTTTTTTTTTTCCATCAAATTCTCTAACAAAACCGAACTTATATGTACTTAATACAAATCAGACCAATAAAATATTGGTTTTCAGCATAAAAATTAAATAATAAAATCTAATAATCCATGCATAATGGCTGTTTTTATATATGTAGAGAATTCGATATAAATCCTATAGATTTATTCATAACATAGTTCTCAATTCTTGGAGGATGTTGGTTAGTGGAAGCCATAGAAAAAATCATTTGCAGTTATTATAATTGGATTAAAAATCTAACTGGTTTTTTTGTAATTGAATGCTCTGCTGTTATGTTGCAGGTTCAGTTTTTGGTTTCTTGTAAATTGGTTGTGTACCTCTTTGTACATGTTTTAATTCAGTATTTCAATTTATCAAAAAAAAAAAAAAAACTCAACATAAAAAAAAAAAAGTATAAAAGATATTCAACCTTTATAATCAAAAAGGGTCAAATCATTTTAAATTTAAACAATTCAAAGGGAACACAAACCAATCCATAAAGTTACATGAAAATCTATCATTATTACCTATAACAATCCAATTCCAAATGAGGAATTTAATAGAGGCCACAATATCAACTACATTAACCACAAAACTACGAATTAAGTGTTATTTCTATTTAACAAGATGCTTCAGCACGTTCCTAACCATATCATTGCTACCTTACTCGAGCTTAGAGACTTCCGCAAAGAGTCAGAATAAAAATTGAACGCATCTATACAATTAGTAAAGATTAACTCATCCATTCCTAATAAAGCAAGAATTCCTCTCCAAATATTCTTAGAAACTACAAAATGAAGCAACAAACGGTCCAAACATTCTTCCTCTTCAAAACATAGAACATATGAAAGATCTCTAGCATTGTGGATTGTTAAGCTTCAAGTTTTGTACATATTGAAAGGAAGAAGATTGAGTTGAGAGAAAGAAGTCTGCTGAATTATTTATTACTCATCATCATGAAAATTACAAGAGTGAAAGCTTGCTTATATATAAAGTAATGTCTCTAACTACTTCTAACAAGCATCTAACAACTTCGTAGCTAATTAGAAGTTAGTTAAAGTTAATTATGTCATAGTTATTCTATCTTGTGATCTAGTAAATTATCAGTACTCTTGTCATTATATTCAACAACCCACTTAAGCTAGAATGAGTATCAATCATAATTAGTTTGGTGATAGGTGTCAAGTATATATTAATTTTTGTATCCTTTTGCAGAACTTTTAAACTCTTTTCCATGTTTCTGATAATGAAATAGCTTATTTAATAAGGGATTTTCGTATCAATGTACATATTTGGTAGTTTTAATGTGTTTGCTAGTTTTTCAGTATTTTATGACAAAAAGGTGCAGCGAAAGTCGGAAGAAAAACTGAAGAATCGAAGAAATTTGCGTGTCAGGAAAAGATCATCTTCGCTCGACGAAGAGGAAGCGAAGAAATGACATTTCCGCCCAGCGAAGGCAAGGCGAAGCAAGGGGCGGAAGAAAGTTGAAATTCTAGGAGCTACTGGAATTGGTTCGTTGGCAGATTCTCCAGGCGAGAGCGAAGCAAAAGGGATTCGTCTGACGAGGCATTAGCTCGCCCGACGAATGTAGATATTTTCCCCAGCTTACTGGCATTGTAGCTGTCACGTGACTTGTTTTAATGGTTTTGCCCGACGAAGCTTATAGCTCACCCGACGAATTTTCCTGGACAGAAAGTTTTCAAATTGACACTTGCTGATATTTTTGAAAGAAGTTCTTGCTTTTTATAGAATTTGTTTAACCTAGAAAATACTTGGGTAGAAAAAAAAACCATCTTCATTTTTACCTAGAAATCAAAACTTTTAAGCTTTAATCTTTGATCCTTTCAAGTTTGATGCTCCAAAAGCTTTGTGTGTTACTTGTTGCTCAAGCTACCATGGTTATAGGTAGCTAAATGTCTCCTAGTGTGAAGATTAGAGGTAGATAATCCTCACTTTTATATGTATTTCTCTTGATATGTTGTATGTGAACAAGTTGATGATGAATATATGGTGAAAACCCTTGTTTTTATGGCTTATATTTGTGTTGGATCATTATTGAGAAATATGTTTCAACTCTTGATCTAGATTTTTCATCTATCAACAAACAAAGTTTAGAGATAATTTTGTGAGTTGATATTCACTAATATCAACCCTTTATTATTATCATATTGATAGTTAGGTTGAGAGATCATCTAAGGATCAATATGATAAAATTCACAAATTATTTTAGAGATGAAACATCTTAAGAGGATATGTGATTATATTGATTGTTAATAAGTTTGCATGCTTTATTAATAATATACGTACGGAATGGATTATCGAGTCCTAATCTTGACATGCTTTTAACAATCGTTTTAAAACCAAAATTCTTTTACCGTTGCTTGTAACTTTATATGTGATTGTTACGTTACGAAACAAAAACAAACATCTTTTATGTTCTATGTTTAAAGCAATTCTAATTGTAGAATGGTGGCAATATCAACCAATCTCTGTGGAAACGATAACAAAACCCCCCACTAATACTAAATCAACAAAATGGCACCGTTGTTGGGATTGTTGTTTGATATTGCAAGTATCGCAATAGTTGATAAGTTTTAAACTTTGTTTACCTTAGTTCCACTTTCTTGTGCTTCTTAATATGTTTAGTTAAGTTTTGTAGACTCTGTTTATGCTAGGAAAGTTACCTGTAGATCAACTTCTTTTCAATCCAGAGATTGAGAGAACTACACGTAAGTTGAATAGCAAAACTAGATGGAGGAGGCAACTTTCTAAGGAAAGACGAGAGAGAGGATAAAGTTCTACTTCTACACCAACACTGTAGTTTATGCCAAACATGGCAGCTCCACCTTCATCACCACCTCTTGCTTCAACATCATATATCAACGGTCCAAGGCACAATGTTCAGTTTGCGTGCAACACCCATAACGGGAGGCATTCGGAGATAAAAATGGGCATTCGTGCGCTTCTATGCCGAAATCCTTTTACCAGTATGGATCATGAGGATCCGTTCACACATCTCACTAAATTCTATGAGATTGCGGGTGCAACGGGAGCGCTAGAAGCTGAAGAAGAGTCATTGTTCAAGAGATTATTTTCATATTACTTAATCGGGAAGGCAAAGGAATGGTATCTTGATCAATCCACTTTAGTAATGACAGAATGAAATATGTTGGAAGAAAAGTTCCTTAAACGATTTTTTCCACACAATCGATTCATGGAAGCAAAAACGAAAATGTCATTGTTTGCTCAAGGAGGAAATGAATCTCTCATTGAAGTTTGGGAGAGGTTCAAATCCATGTTACGAAAATGTAAAAGCCACAATTTCGATGAATTAACACAAATGCACATCTTTAGAAATGGGCTACAATCTGTTAATAAGACTTTGTTAGACGCTACCGCGGGTGGATCGTTGATGGCAAAGATTGTGGAAGATGTGGTAGCCATTATTGATAGAATGCCATTGAATGATCACCAAGGAAGTCACAATCATGGTACACCTTAACAGAAACCAGAAATGTTAGAGTTGGGAACAAGTGATGTTATTCTTGCACAAAACAAATTACTTTCACAACAAGTGGAGTTGTTGACACAATAAATGTCAAAGCTTCCACAACAAATAAAAGAAATGCAAGAAGTTCACAACAAGAACAACAAATAAGTGATGAGTTGTGAGCTTTGTAAAGGAGATCATCCCACCGGCTATTGTCCTTCGGAGAATGAAGAAGCAAACTTCATGTGTAATCAAGGCTGTCAAGGAAGACAACAAACTTATCAAAAAAAACTCTTAACAACCTTATCAAAATAACCAAGGTTACCAACAAAGAGGGAGTAATCTTGGTTATCAACAAGGTTGGAGACAAGATGTCGGAACATCAAACCGTCAAAATCCTTATCAACCTACACAAGCTCAAAGTTGGAAGATACTCTCACTCAATTCATGCAAATGTAGATGGCCAACCAAAAGAGTAAGGAGGTGTCAATCAAAAATCTTGAAAACCAAGTTAGGCAACTTATGAAACAATTAGTCAATTAACAACCGAGACCGTCCTTTTCCACTAACACTCAAAACAAACCAAAGGAACATTGCAAATCCATTATGAATAGGAGTGGAAAAGAGGTAGGTGGAGGAAAATAAAATGACAAGAAAAATGATGAAGACGGAAGTGATAAGATTGTGGAGGAAGAAAAAAATGATGAGGTAGAAGTTAAAAAAATGAAAAGGAGAAATTAGTTGAAAATGAGTGTTGCACCCCAAAATTTGACCAACCGGGTCTCGTATTTGGTCCTATGTTTCGACGCATAATCGCATTCGCATCTGCATATTGCATACATTGCATTTTTCATTTGTATTGATTTTATCAGGGATCACAGCTCTCGTCTCGCGTTTTAGGTGTTTTTGATCAGTAGAATCGATTTTTGGGTTATTTCGGTGCCCGTTTATTTTTACCGATTATTTTTGTGTCGTTCGGTGCTCATTTTGTCCCTCTGGGAATTATGGTGATTTTTCTGGATTTTATAGGATTTTTTAGGGTTCAAATAGATTTTTAAATCATTTTTAGGGTTAATAGGATTTTTTTTAATAGATTTTAAATCATTTGTAGAATTTTTTTAATAGATTTTAATATTTTTAGATAATATAGTAATATAGTTTTTTAGAAATTTTAAATAGAATTTAATAGCATTTTTCATTTTAGGATGATATAGGATTTTCTAGAATATTAGTATAATTTTTAAATAGTTTTAAATAGCTTTAATAGTTTTTTAGAATTTAATTGTTTTTTTAGAATTTTTTTTATAGGAATAATAAATGAATAGAGTTTCTTTTATAAAAATAAATAGGTTTTATTTTCTTTTATAGATATTATAGAAAATTAATAGATTTTAGAATATTATTAATTAGGAGTTAATCAGTTTAATTGAATTTAGTTTAGTTAATTAGGTCTAGTAATTAGGATAATTGCCAATTCAGATTTTTGTGAGTTTTTGTCCCATTTTCGTTTTGGGCCCATCTGATTCGCAGGCCCATTAGTGCAGAATGTCCAAAAAAAGGTCCAGCAATAATCCAGATTCTTCCAGCCAATTCCAGCTTTCCCCAGATGCGTCCAGAAGCTTCTGGAATGCGCCAGAACTTCTCAGCTTTAAATAGCCAGAAGCCACGTGTTGGCCGAAGGGAGGTCCCACCTTTTCACCTCACAGCGCGCCACGTACCCCAGACTATCCCTCTCTCTCAGCCACGCTATCCCACACGTGGAGGGCATGCACGCCCCCATCCCACTATCTCCCCACGCGTCGTCTCCACCGTCCTTCACCGGAGTTCACCACCGACCGGCCTGCATGGCCGGCGGCCACCACCAACCTCTCACCGGAGAACACCAAAATCCAGAAAATCAATGATCTTCATCTTCCTCCCTAACTTCCATCATCAACCCCAGAAACCACCGCCGTTTCCAGAATCCGGCCACCGTCGTCCTCTCCCAAAAAACTCATCAGAACGATGAAAATCATCGTCATCTCCATCAACGAATAGCGAGAACCTTCAAGCATTCCCAGAAAATCACCATCATCGTTGTTCATCCTTCATCACGATCATCAAAATCATCTCAGAACATCATCAGAAAGGATGAATGTTCATCAGACCTTCAACGTGTTCTTCATATCATCTCCAGGTCTTCATCAAACTTCACCAGATCCAGGTCTAAGATCTTCATCAAACACGAACAAGATCCACAAATCTTCACGATCCATTAACATTCCTAGAGCTTCAACCGTTTTCTCAGACGTCTTCAACTTGTTTTGCAAGAATACTCAAGAATTTTCAACCGTTTTTTCCAGGAATTCGTACAAATGCATCAACCTTCAAGAGCGTTCTTCCGAATCTCCAGACGAATGTTCTTATAGCAATTTCAAGACTTAGATTCACTGATCACCGGCTTCGTTGTTCTTCGTTAAGCAACAACGATCACCATGCCACTTCATCACGTCTACAGGAGCTTCAATGAACTAGTTTCTTGCAGAGAACTGCTTCAAATCCTCAAACATGTCAAGGATCGGTGATTCCAGATGGCAATTGTTTTTCTGGTTTACTATTTTGTTTTGGCAGATTGTGAAATGAATGTTGGGTTGAGAGATGAACAAGGACGGAGAAAGTTCAGAGAAAGAAGTTGACGGCGGCGCGGAGGAGGAAGGGATTAGGGTTTCCTCGTTTGATTCAGATGAGAGTGAAGAGAGGGAGACGGAGAAGGTTGAGATTGGGCCAGGCCCAGTCATTTTTTGGAGTATACCACACCTCACGTTTTTTTGGCTAGTCTGGGCTTTGGGCCCAACGATGCATCTGCAACGCCCCAAGTTCCCCAACACACCCTCCTGCGTTTTTTTGAGGAAGAATGGGCTGGGCCCAATCAATACAGTTTTTTTTATTTTTTCTGCAATCCCCCCTGTAATCCAGTTACACCCCCTCCCCTCTTTCTTGTTTTTTTTTATTATTTTTATTCTTTTAAAGATTTGAGAAGAAATAGAGAAAAAGAAAAAAAATAGAAAGAATAAAATAAAAGAATATGGAAAATATATTTGAAAAAAGAAAAAAGAGGAGGTTATATTTGAAAAAGAAAAGAAAAAGAATATGGAAAATATATTTGAAAAAAGAAAAAAGAGGTTATATTTGAAAAAGAAAAGAAAAAGAAATATGGAAAGAATATATTGAAAAAATATGGAGAAAATATTGTGAAAAAAATAGAGAAAAAATATTAAAGTAGGTTTAATATTTTTTAAAGCATTTTCTTTTAGGTTTTTCATAGAAGTTATTTTCCTTTTAGGGATAGAATTAGAGGCCCATTTGTTAGGGGGCTATTTTCATTCGACTTTTCAAGATAGAATAGGATAGCGTTTCCTAGGAGATTTATTTCAGTATTCAACTCAGTGTAATCATTTTTCAGAGATTAATAAAACGAGATTTGAGCTGTGGTCCCGATAGTAGCCGAACTACAGCTGCTCTGATTCTTCGTACCAGACGAAGATATGTAGGCATAGGATGCGATATCCTACCGAGCACACTAACGACTAACCTGTTGTTCTCTCGCGGCTGTGCGATCGAGACTTTCCCGCTGACGACTAATTGATACCCTTTTTCTCTCTTGCCCGAGTGCATTTGAGACCAAGCCATAGTTTTGCCCATAGGTTCCCGACCCTGTGAAGCCAGTTGTTTTTCTCACTGCTGTGTGAGAATGTTTGTTTAGCCGTAGTTAGTCTGAACTACGTAAAGCTCTGATCTTCCATCCAGTGGAAGTACGTAGGCACAAGATGCGAGGTCTTGGCGAGCCATTTTTTTCCCCGTAGTCCCGAACTACGTTGACTCTGACTTTCTCTCTTGAGAATACGTAGGCATAGAGTGCGACGCTCTATCGAGTCAATTCCCTTCCGTTTAGATTTAGCAGCCGTAGATAAGATTGTTTTGCATCCAGTAGACAACCCAAGCAAGCGTGGATCCCGTCGAGTACGACGGACGTGAGGGGTGCTAATACCTTCCCCTTGCGTAACCGACTCCCGAACCCAGGCTATGGTTGCGATGACCATACCTTTTCCCCGTTTTTTGCGAGGTTTACTTCGAGCGTTTCCTTTCCCGCTCTGAGGGATAAATAACGCACGGTGGCGACTCTTCTGTCAGCCGGCGCCGATTTTCGCAGTAGCGACAGCTGGCGACTCTGCTGGGGACTGCGATAGTTCCCCATGCATGTGGGATCCAACGTCCCCTAGAGAGAGTCAATCCTAGCGCTTGTTTGCTTGTCTATTTGGGCTTATTTATCGATATTATCTGTTGCTGTTGGGGTGTTACGGGTGTTCTATGATTGAGATAAGCCGGACCTGGGCTCGAGTATGAGTATACACCTAGATATAGTTGCGGAGAAGTAGTAGACGAACCTGTCTGCTGAGCAGGCACAGTTCCCTACGAAAATTCGCGCTCAGACGAGATTCTTGCAGAGGTGCTCCTTTCCGGTCCTGAGGATCTGAGGGGAGTCCAGACGTGAGGATTGTCGACTCTGGGAACCGATCAATTGGAAGTCAGCTAAGTGAGGCCTCTTCATGAGATGACGATGCCACTCCTTCTGGGAATCGTATCATTCCTCATGAAAGTCTGTGACGCTGACGACCGCATAGGATGCCGTACCTTGTCAGATATAGGTCCACACCTGTGAGTGGGGGGTTTTTTTGTGCAGGAAACTTGACTTCCAACCTACCCGTTATTCTGGTCTTCTTTTCAGAGAACGTCTCCGTCAGCAGCGCAACAGTATTCAGATTTTGTGTGGGGGCTGTGGTCCCATTGTTTGCTGCATTTTGCATATCATATGCATATCAGTGTTGCATTGCATATCATCCTCCAGCTAGCCAGAGTTCTGATCCAGCCTTTGTTTCCTGAAGGTGATTACCCGGAGTTTTGAGCCGAGAAGCTGTTGATTGTCAGAAGACCTACCTAGGGGTTGAGTAGATTTGAGTAGAATCAAGTGTCGAAGACAGCTGAAAATTATTGGTAGCCATGTCTGAAGGCAATTTCCAGTCTCCTAACACCTTGACAGGGTTCACTATGGCGTCCAACCCTCTGTATGATTCCATGGAAGATTCCCCGCAAGTGAACAACGTTGCTGCAGACCAAGTTGTGCAGCCTTCTGTTGAGAACCGAGATCGACATGAGCAGTTTGTTGCCCAGAATGAGCGTCCTCCTCCTGTCAACAATCAAGGTGTTGCTTTCCCTGTGATGAATTACCGAAGAGATATTCCAGCAGCTGGGATGGTAGATCCAAGAGCCCTTGACGATGGTAGAAGACTCCGAGTGTTGGAAGAGCAAATGAAAGCTTTGAAAGCCAAAGATGCTGTCAACCTGGATGCTGTAGGCATGTGTTTGGTTCCTGACCTGGTGTTGCCTTACAAGTTCAAAGTGCCGAAATTTGAGAAGTACACGGGAGATAGCTGTCCAAAGCTGCATGTGATGATGTTCTGTCGAAGAATGACTGCGTTTGCGCGAGATGATAAGTTGATGATCCATTGCTTTCAAGATAGTCTGACTGGGGCATCTTTGAGGTGGTATATGCAGTTAGAGAGGAATCAGATTCAGTCATGGATGGATTTAGCCAGAGCTTTTCTGAAGCAGTATGATTACAACCTAGACATTGCTCCTTATCACATGCATTTGCAAGAACTGTCTCAAGAGATCCATGAACCTATCAGGAAGTATGCTCAGAGATGGAGAGAATTTGCTGCTAGAGTGCGTCCACCGCTGTTAGACCAAGAGCTGGCAAGCATGTTTGTGGATTCCCTACAATATCCGTACTTCAAAAGATTGCTCGGAATTCCGGCAAGTTTCTCTGACGTGGTAGCATTAGGAGAACGCCTTGAGTACTCCATAAGAATGGGGAAAATTCAGATTACTTCATATGATCAAGCTGGTGAAACTGAATACCCTTGTGACTATCAGAGTGAAGAAGAAGTTGTGATCAACTCAGTCATGCCAAAGGTTGAATATCCTCGAAGCGAATCAGTGAATTTTGTTGGTTCATCATCTTATCAGAGGTCAGTATCTCCCGTGGCCTGTTATACTGAACAGACAGCCGTGCCTGGGGCACTCTATCAGGAATCTTATGTCGCTTCCATTGCAAATCAGCGAACTCGTGGCCGAGGTTATCAGAATCAGCGTCAGAATCAGAACAGACCTCGCAACAACTTGGAACGAAGGAAAGCTCCTTTTCACCCAGTGCCTATACCGTATAGCCAGTTGCTACCATCTTTGATCCAGAAGTCTTTGGTGGAGCCTAAAGCTCTTAAGCCAGTTCCAGAACCGTACCCTCCTGGGTACAATCCCCACGTTCAGTGTGGTTATCATGGTGGCTCTCCGGGGCATTCAACGGAAGATTGTAAAGCATTTCAGGCGAAGGTACAACAGTTGATTGATCAGGATCGCATTTCCTTTCGAGAAGGATTTCTGTTTGTTCATCCCTAACCGCTCAGCTGTCTAAGCTCGTAGACTCGGAAAGTATTCCCCAGCAGAAGCCAGTGGTTCAGACAGGCAGGCGCCTCAGCAGTGGCAGTTCTCAAGCTTTTACATCATTTGCATTAGTAGTTTCTTTTTCTGTTAGTTACTACCTGCTTTTTAACATTGTATGTTTTGAATGGTGATAATAATACAGTGACTATGCATTTTTTCTGAATTAGTCATGTCGCTGTCGCTCATTTATTGCATTGCACTGACACTTGCATTTTTCTTCACTCCACTTTATCCCTGTGACTAGCAAAGTTAGGAGGGAGGATGATGAAACTGAAACTCATAACCGATGATCGTATGCTTTCAGATAAGACCGTACCGATGACGTACAAGGCATTGTTTCAAATTCCCCAAACACTGGAGATATAAGGAGTTAGTCCCTTGCCAACCACTTCGAGCCAGGAAGTAGAAGTTTTTTCGGACTTATTAACCCTCACATCTTAACCCGGGGCAGGGTAGTTGTCAGTTAGCTTGGCCGAGCGTTCAAGTCTTGCAGAGGAGTGTTGTCTTTCGAGGACCAATCAGTTGATACCTTTCAAGAGGTCAAACCTCACCTATCAGGAGTGAGACAGTTACAATCCTTTCGGAGCAATCAAGACAACCAGTGTCACATGACTTTGTTCCAAAAGAAAGAAAGAAAGAAAGCCCGCTAAGTAAAAAGATGAGAAAGCTAATACTTAGGCAAAAATTAGGGCATCCCGCTGGACTTCAAAAGAAATCGAAAAATCGAAAAGAACTCAAAAAGAGTCAGTCCAGGCAAAAATTAGGGAATCAAAAGAATGAAAAAGAGGGTTAAAAAGAAAATTTTCCCCAGCAAAATCACAAAGTCATGTACACAGACACCGAAAGCGAAGAAAGAGTAACTGTCACTCTAGAAGAAAAGCTTGTGAATTCCTTAACTGTAGGTCTTACCATTCAGCAATACTTCTCGAAGAGGCGAGTGCTTGTGCCAGGTTAACTGAACCTTAAGATCGGAGATCATCACGTAGAAGGGGAGGGTACAAATCAAAATTTGAGCCAAATATCCTTTGTTTCAAGAACCGTGAACCCGACCACGATACAACCCTCAAAAGACCTAATTGAGGTAGGGTTAGTCTGGAGCGTGTTACGATAAGGTTGAGTAACCTGACTCCTTCTTGACTTGCTAGTCACATCCTTGTTGTATTTTCACTGACCACGTAAGCACTGCGTTTGAACTTCGGTTCACTCGTCACTCACAATCATATGCATGTAAATGAGTGACAGCTCAAATTTTTCAAAATCTGCATAACCACTGCATTAAGATTACCATTCGTGAACGGACGATTCTAATTGCAGGTTAGTAGTTGGCATGAAAGAAATTCCACCAGGGAGTAATCAAATAGGACTGAGTAATCCAGCAGTCTGAACCAGAATGGTGTATGTTGTGAAGCCTTGTGAATCAGGGGCATTATCTTCCGGTAAGTTCAGTGTCAGTCAGTATGAGGACAAGTCCCGAAGCTCTAGTCGAGCAGGGGCATTTTGTTTGAGAAGCAGTTGGTCAGAAGTGAGTCTTCTCGAGAGCCAATCAGGGGCAGTTATTCAGAACGCTGAGATTTGAAAGCAGATGCTTCCAGTGGATAATCAGATCGGGTTGAGTCGCTAGAACGCTCAGTCAGGGGCAAGTCATCGCAGAGAATGTTGAAATCAACTGGGTTGTTAGGTGTTTAATTGGAGATTGAATTCTTTTGTCGTGCAGATGTTGGGGCAAGTATTCTCGAAGTCTTCTCGTAGCAAGTTGTTCGGAGCAGGTATCCCCAAGAGTTAGATTGGGGCAAGGTGCATTGTACTGGGGCAAGTTGTGCAAGCCAGTCTTTTATCCCCCAGCTGAGTGTACCAGGGGCAAGTCATTCAAACCAGCTTGTTTATCCCCAGCCAGAGTTGAGTATCGGGGAATCATGTCAATACCCTTATCAAAAACCTGAACCTTTCAGATAAGAAGGTCTTGTTGTCATTGGATCATTATCCTGCAGTTTAAACCTGTTGCGTGTCAGTAACCAGTCGTTTCCAAAGTCCAGTTCTCGCCTGGCAAATCGGTAACCAGTTCTCGTCTGGCCCACCTTCCGTAAGCATCAGTTCCCGTCCTGGTGCAGTTTATTGTAAGCAGCAGTTCCCGTCCTGGTGCAGTTTATTGGTAACCAATTCTCGTTCGGTCACCGTTTCTTCAAGTGTTATACCAGTTCTCGCCTGGTGTACGTCAGCTTTCAACCAGTTCTCGCCTGGTTGTCATGTTCTTAGTCTGTTACCCAGTCAGTCCCGTCTGATGTTCAAAAACGCAAAAATCAATTTTCCTAACCTATTTTCCTATCAATTCTCGCCTGGTAGTCTACCTTTGAATGCTAGTTCTCGTCTAGTATTCTCCATTCCACTGTGTACATAGTCCATGTTTATTCTAAACCAGAAAAAACAAAAACCTAAAGGTATCTGACACAATATTTCCCAATGACTCGCATGTTGTCAAGTTCCCCGATACGAAGCTCGATCAGATACAGTGCTTCGAGTAATGTTTGAATTCCTCGCGGATGTTGTTAAATCAGAATTGTTACTCTTCAGCAGATGAAAGTTGCTTATTATCCCCGGAAGAGTCGAGATTGCCTTTTACCCCGTATCAGAGTAGGATCAGGAGTATCTTCAGCAGATTAAGATTGAGCATTTCCAGCAGTGTGCTGCGCGTAATCAACCTCAGTTTGGGTCAATCCCCGCAGAGTATGATCAGTTGTCAATGATTTGAAGAAAGCATCCCCGAGCAGAGTTCTCTTTCTTTCCCCAGTGAAGTCGTCAAGCAGGGTTGCCTTTTCATTCCTCCAGCAGGGCAGTTCTCCCCAGCGGATTTGATTTCTCGTTTCCAGCATTTATTTTGCTGAGATGGTTCTGGGACTTCAGGTCATCCCCAATAGAGTTGACGTTTCCTTCGGCATTTATTTTGCCAAGTGGTTTTCAGACCTGGTGTTCTCTGGCAGCTCGAGCCTGCATTAGCATTTGCATATATAGTCATAGCATTTATACAAGCATATAGCATATCCATGCCGTCTGGGCCTCGCATTTTCAAACAAAACGCATAGCATTTACATGTCGTATAGGACATTGCATCGTTTCAAGCATACGCATGTCGAAACATAGACCAAGATGGTTACCTATTGGATTTCGAATTTGTTCACCTGCAGAGTTGTGTGGTTCAGCTTCTCGTCTTCCCCAGCGGAGTGATTCTTCATTTGGTTGTTACGTCAGCATCGAAAAAAACAACAACAACAACAACAAAGATTGACATATATCAGACTTCTGAAGCTGCCCCCTTTGTCAAAATAGGTACCAGGCAGTTCCATTCAGAATTCCCCAGGAGAATTGTCCTCAAGTTCGCAGTGAACTATGAGTTGACCAGATTTGATCCCACGAAAGAGATGGGAATCAAGGTGTTTGCTTTATGAAGCGTTATTTCAATACTTGTGGCGTCACACAGGTGTTGAAAAGGAGAAGAAAATTTTATCAGAAAATTGACCAGTTGTTGCCGTGACAACCAAACTTCAGTTTATTGGAAGCTATTCCTCAAGCAGTTTTGCAGTATATTCCCGCGGTTGGCAAATTTCAGGGTTCCATTTGTATTCAACCGTCATCTACCTTGAATGTTTGAAGGCTGAGCGCTCTTCACCCACTCAGGTCGAAGCCGCTTGAATAGGGGCAGCTGTTGCACCCCAAAATTTGACCAACCGGGTCTCGTATTTGGTCCTATGTTTCGACGCATAATCGCATTCGCATCTGCATATTGCATACATTGCATTTTTCATTTGTATTGATTTTATCAGGGATCACAGCTCTCGTCTCGCGTTTTAGGTGTTTTTGATCAGTAGAATCGATTTTTGGGTTATTTCGGTGCCCGTTTATTTTTACCGATTATTTTTGTGTCGTTCGGTGCTCATTTTGTCCCTCTGGGAATTATGGTGATTTTTCTGGATTTTATAGGATTTTTTAGGGTTCAAATAGATTTTTAAATCATTTTTAGGGTTAATAGGATTTTTTTTAATAGATTTTAAATCATTTGTAGAATTTTTTTAATAGATTTTAATATTTTTAGATAATATAGTAATATAGTTTTTTAGAAATTTTAAATAGAATTTAATAGCATTTTTCATTTTAGGATGATATAGGATTTTCTAGAATATTAGTATAATTTTTAAATAGTTTTAAATAGCTTTAATAGTTTTTTAGAATTTAATTGTTTTTTTAGAATTTCTTTTATAGGAATAATAAATGAATAGAGTTTCTTTTATAAAAATAAATAGGTTTTATTTTCTTTTATAGATATTATAGAAAATTAATAGATTTTAGAATATTATTAATTAGGAGTTAATCAGTTTAATTGAATTTAGTTTAGTTAATTAGGTCTAGTAATTAGGATAATTGCCAATTCAGATTTTTGTGAGTTTTTGTCCCATTTTCGTTTTGGGCCCATCTGATTCGCAGGCCCATTAGTGCAGAATGTCCAAAAAAAGGTCCAGCAATAATCCAGATTCTTCCAGCCAATTCCAGCTTTCCCCAGATGCGTCCAGAAGCTTCTGGAATGCGCCAGAACTTCTCAGCTTTAAATAGCCAGAAGCCACGTGTTGGCCGAAGGGAGGTCCCACCTTTTCACCTCACAGCGCGCCACGTACCCCAGACTATCCCTCTCTCTCAGCCACGCTATCCCACACGTGGAGGGCATGCACGCCCCCATCCCACTATCTCCCCACGCGTCGTCTCCACCGTCCTTCACCGGAGTTCACCACCGACCGGCCTGCATGGCCGGCGGCCACCACCAACCTCTCACCGGCGAACACCAAAATCCAGAAAATCAATGATCTTCATCTTCCTCCCTAACTTCCATCATCAACCCCAGAAACCACCGCCGTTTCCAGAATCCGGCCACCGTCGTCCTCTCCCAAAAAACTCATCAGAACGATGAAAATCATCGTCATCTCCATCAACGAATAGCGAGAACCTTCAAGCATTCCCAGAAAATCACCATCATCGTTGTTCATCCTTCATCACGATCATCAAAATCATCTCAGAACATCATCAGAAAGGATGAATGTTCATCAGACCTTCAACGTGTTCTTCATATCATCTCCAGGTCTTCATCAAACTTCACCAGATCCAGGTCTAAGATCTTCATCAAACACGAACAAGATCCACAGATCTTCACGATCCATTAACATTCCTAGAGCTTCAACCGTTTTCTCAGACGTCTTCAACTTGTTTTGCAAGAATACTCAAGAATTTTCAACCGTTTTTTCCAGGAATTCGTACAAATGCATCAACCTTCAAGAGCGTTCTTCCGAATCTCCAGACGAATGTTCTTATAGCAATTTCAAGACTTAGATTCACTGATCACCGGCTTCGTTGTTCTTCGTTAAGCAACAACGATCACCATGCCACTTCATCACGTCTACAGGAGCTTCAACGAACTAGTTTCTTGCAGAGAACTGCTTCAAATCCTCAAACATGTCAAGGATCGGTGATTCCAGATGGCAATTGTTTTTCTGGTTTACTATTTTGTTTTGGCAGATTGTGAAATGAATGTTGGGTTGAGAGATGAACAAGGACGGAGAAAGTTCAGAGAAAGAAGTTGACGGCGGCGCGGAGGAGGAAGGGATTAGGGTTTCCTCGTTTGATTCAGATGAGAGTGAAGAGAGGGAGACGGAGAAGGTTGAGATTGGGCCAGGCCCAGTCATTTTTTGGAGTATACCACACCTCACGTTTTTTTGGCTAGTCTGGGCTTTGGGCCCAACGATGCATCTGCAACGCCCCAAGTTCCCCAACACACCCTCCTGCGTTTTTTTGAGGAAGAATGGGCTGGGCCCAATCAATACAGTTTTTTTTATTTTTTCTGCAATCCCCCCTGTAATCCAGTTACACCCCTGTTGCACCCCAAAATTTGACCAACATTTATTTGTTCATTGAGTATTTGGAAGTTGATACCTTCATCAGAAAGTTCAAGAGATCTTCAGAGGAAGTGTTTTGAAACCAGGGTTGTGTGCTTCACAGTTTGAAAGTTGTGGGTGCTCCTCAGATGATTCTGAGACTTGGAGAATGAACTTGATGTTTTGAGAAAGCCTATGAGATGTCTTGATAGCCATCATGAAGCCCAGAGAGGTCATTGAGCAAGAATTCAGAAGATTCAACCATGAGTGATAGAATTAGGGTTTTGACTGGGTCAACCCTAGATCAGCTGAAGATTTGGAGAAGGTTGAGACTTAATCCAAGGGCCATGAGATCATGGAATGATGCATAGAGATTATATAAAGATGATTCCTAGACCAACTCATCATGATTGAGGAGTTTGAGAAGTTCTGGATTAGGGTTTCTGAGGACCGTCAGTGAAAAAACCCTAATTTGATCCCTATCTTCCAGGCAGTTTTAGCACTAGATGTGTTTGATATCTCATTTTCCCCACAACATGAATGTTGTAGAGCTTGTTCTAAGCTTTAATTTGAGTGGTGGAAGTCCTTGATAGGAGTTACAGAGCTCAAGTTATGGTTTTGGCAAATTACAGGTCAGCAGAGGTGTGTGAATCTGGGTCCTTGAAAGTCACCCAACTTCCAGACAACTTTTGCCCTAGTAGGTTGATTCCTATGGTTTCTTGGTCAACATGAATGTTGAAGAGGATGTTCTTAGCTTTAATTTGAGTGGTAGAAGTCTTTGATTGGATTTGTGGAACTCAAGTTATGGTTTGAACAAGGCAGGGGTATTTTGGTCATTTGTCAGTTATAGGTCATTTTAGCCAATACCTAAAACTCCTATTTCCAAGCCTCAAATGGAAAAACTTAAAACATGAAAGTTGCTCAAAATGTGATTTTGAGTCTAGAAAGAAGGTCACAAATTGTTGAAAAAGCTCATAGCACAAGATTCCATGATTGGTCAAAAATGAACTAAAAATGACTTATAACTTTGAAAAGTTGAAATTGAAAGGTGTTTTGGAAGATCTACAAATCCAAAATAGGTCATCCAATATATCATTTTGATTGGAAAAAACATTTTGAGAAGATTGGTTTAAGTGGATTTTCCATTTGAGGTCCAAAAAATGAGGTTTCTTTGTTAATTTGTTACTTGCAAATGAAGTTAACTTTGAAAATCTTTACACAAGCCAATGTAAAGCCTTATTTTGGTTCATGACACTTGAATATCTCATGTAAGGAGTATTTGGCACGAAAATAAGGAGTAAGAGCATGAGATAAGAGATTTTGAACTTATCATCACATGATACTTTCATGAAGTTTCTAGATGGTTCTAAGGAGTTCTAGATCATTCTTCCAATTGTTATTTAAAGAGGGTAATACACTGAATGCAAGGTTGGTGATAGTGAAGCCAAGGAGAGAGAGAAACACCATTGAAGAAAGTTCCTTCAAGATCAAGAAAGTTGTGATTTCTGCCATTACAAGCTGTTTCCTTCGAAGCTTTTGCAAACAGAAGAGAGTGCATCTTCTAAGGATCACATACAAGCCATTGCAAGCCTTAAAAGTACTGCAAGCAGCCTTCACCATCATTTCTTGAGCAGGTTTTTCTCTTCTTCGAATCTCAATATTTATGGAGTTTTAATTGGATTCTTGACCATAGGATTAGTGTAGGAGGTTAGTAGATTGATCCCTGAAGGTTATAGCACAATCCATTAAGTTTCACACCAGGGCCATGAATCTTGAATCTTCCATAAGTAGTTGTTTAATGCGTTTTAATCAGCATGAATTAGTGTATGATGGCTAGCATGGCTTGTAGAACAAGTTTGTAGCTTTATAATGAAGTTTAATGAAGGTTGGTGTCAGTTAACCATGGCTGTACCAAGACCTTTAAATCTCTCTGTTAGGCTAACCTAGGAAGAATCAAGAGAAACCACTCGTCCCATCTTGTTCTCCATGGTGAGAGGATCATTTTTCGTTTTTGGATCGAGGAGTTTCATCGCGTGAGGTGAGAGAACGAGGGAGATGAAGTTAAGTGCATGAAGCTCGGGTTCAGCAAACCCTAGATGTCCAGCGAAGAAGACACAATCGTGTCCGTTGATTTGTTTCAAAATGGTTGAACAAGTCTCACGATCTGACGGTTCTCGTTCAAACGAAAATGTGGAGGGAAAGGCTGTGAATGAAACGCATCGTTTCATTAAGATGCATCAGCTTGGGCCTAACCAATTTGATAAGCGAACCCCACCTTTATTTGGCCCAATTGGTTATAACTAGCGCGCGTTGCTTTTCAGACCCCCCCTCCCTTTAATTCAATTAAATTGTTTTAATTTTCTTTAAATATTTTTCTGATTTGTAAAATGCATTAAAAATAGATAGAAAATGTTTTTTAATTTCTTCTTTTTTTTCATGATTAGATTAAAATGAGTAGAAAATTATAAAAATAAAATTGGGATTTTATTTTTATGTTTGATATTTTTGGTAGATTTTTCAATTAAATAGCTTTTTAATTGTTTCATTTTGATATTTGATTTTGTAGGAATTGTTTTAGTACTTTCCATTAATCTTTTTTACCCATTCTTTTTGGTGCAATTAGATGATTAGTCATACTTCCCCATAGGATTTTTTCTAGATTTTTTTAGAATTAATCTTGATTGGTTTAATTAGGGTTGACTTAGGATAGTTTAATTAGGGTTTAAATTGTGCTTAGGTGATGAATCCCTTTCTTTGATTGAGTTTTATCTTGATTTTTAGGTAGAAACCTTTGTAGATGTTATGAGTAGGTGTTGAGGACCCTTATGAATATTTGTTAATTTTTTTCCCCATTAGTTTAGAATTTTTAGGTATTATCTGAAGATTGCCTGATAATGTGATTTGTTCAGTGGGTTATCTGTTCATCTGTGGGGTTCTTTCTGAGGAATTTGATGAAGGGCTTGTGTTGCCTTGAGGATATTGATGGGGAGCATCATGAAGAGGAGCTTGTAGACCAAGATGCAGAGACCCAGAGCTTGTCTCATCTCCTGTCTGTGAGGTTTGAGAGCCTGAAGTTTGAGGGAAGTTCATGGTACTTTCCTGAGGAAGGCACTATGAATGACTTTCATCCTTCCTTCTCACCTCTTTCTTAAGTATCCAATGATGTTGGAGCCAACTTGTGAGTTTAATTTCTCCTGAGGAGGAATGTAAACTGATCACATGTTGTTGAGCCACATGGGATACAACTCCTAAGTGGAAGCCTCCTAGTACTTTCCTGAGGAAAGTCCTATGGGTCTATTCACTTAGTTCCACTAGTTGATCTAGGACTTCTCAAGTATCCAATGATGTTGGAGCCAACTTGTGAGTTTAATTTCTCCTGAGGAGGAATGTAAACTGATCACATGTTGTTGAGCCACATGGGATACAACTCCTAAGTGGAAGCCTCCTAGTACTTTCCTGAGGAAAGTCCTATGGGTCTATTCACTTAGCTCCACTAGCTTAAATAGGATTTCTTAAATATCCAGTGATGTTGGAGCCTGCTTGTGAGTTTAATCTCTCCTGAGGAGGGATGTAAACTGATCACAGTGGTTGAGCCACATAGGGTATGACTCCTGAGTATACACCTCCTAGTGTTCTCCTGAGGAAGACACTATGAGTCTGATTGCTTAGCTCCCTGTCTTTGGTAAGCTTGTTCTGAAGCTTGAAGGCTGGGAATGATTTCTCCTGTTTAGGGTTCTGCTTGAGAGTTTTGCTTAGGTTTGTTTAGATCCTGTGATTAGGGTTAGGGTTAGAGAATAGGTGATTATTTCTCATGTGAGTTTTGTTTGCCTGATAGCACTTCATTTCCTTTATCTGTTTATTGCTTGATAGCATGGTGATTATTTTCAGTATGATTACTATTATTTCATGACTGGCTTGAGGTTGAGACGAGCTTGTGGAGGCTGAAACCCCACACACATTTCCTCCCTCACTTGCATTGCATGCATTTTACTGTTTAAACTGATGTTTTTGTCTGTATTCTATGTACCATTGACATGATCCCTTAGGACTCTCATTTCCTCTGATGAGGATTTGATGATAGACTTTTAGGTTGAAACCTATGCATGACAACATCTAGGAGTTCCCTGTTCAAACCTCAACCATAGGATGAATCCATGGCATGATAACAGTAGGACTTGATAGTCTCCCTCCTAGTTGAGCCATTTTAACCCGTAGTTAGCCGAACTACGTTGACTCTGATTTCTCATTCTCTGATGAGAATACGTAGGCATAAAGCGCGACGCTTTGCCGAGTCATTTTTCTTTTCTTTTTTCAGCCAGCCTTGATAGGTAGATAGATTATAACCAACCCGTCCAAGTAAACAAACAAGCGAGGATCCCGTCGAGTACGACGGACGTGAGGGGTGCTAATACCTTCCCCTTGCGTAACCGACTCCCGAACCCAGACAATGGTTGCGATGACCTTGTCTTACCCTTTTTCGTCAGGTTTTTCCGATCGTTTCCTTTCCCGCTCTGAGGGATAAATAACGAAAGGTGGCGACTCTTCTGTCATGCCGGCACCTTATTTTCGCGCAAGCGACAGCTGGCGACTCTGCTGGGGACCGAACCCAGAATCTCTGGTTCTCCGGTTCCCTATGAGAGTCAATCCTATCGTTTGTGTGTTTGCTTGTTGGGTTGCGTTTATTTATCGCATTTTTACTTCCCGCACTTTACTTCCCGCATTTTATTTCCCGCATTTTATTTCCAGTTCGATATGATTATCTGTGCTGCTGTGGGAGAGGGATGTTACTGTGAGTGAAAAGCCGGACCTGGGCTTTGAGTACACACCTAGATATAGTTGCGGAGAAGTAGTAGACGAACCTATCTGCTGAGCAGGCACAGTTCCCTACGAAAATCTGCGCTCAGACGAGATTCTTGCAGAGGTGCTCCTTTCCGGTCCTGAGGATCTGAGAGGAGTCCAGACGTGAGGATTGTCGACTCTGGGGACCGATCATTTGGAAGTCAGCTAAGAGAGGCCTCTTCATGACTTGACGATGCCACTCCTTCTGGGAATCGTATTGTCACTCGTGAAAGTCTGTGACGCTGACGACCGCATAGGATGCCGTACCTTTGTCCGTGGATTAGGTCCATCATACCTGTGAGTGGGGTTGGGATATTGCAGGAAACTTTGACCCCCAGACTACCTGGTTTTCTTGACAGTAAATCAGTTATGTTGGGTTCTCAGTTGCAGAGATGTTCTTGATAGAGCAAGGGTTTGATCAGAAGATCTTATCATCGGGTGTTCGTCTGTTCCCGATGGAGCAGGGTTTGATCAGAGGATTTTATCATCAGGTGTTTGTCTGTTCTTGATAGAGCAGGCTTTGATCAGTGTATTATTATCAGAAGTTTGTTCTGGATGGAGCAGATTTTTGAGTGAGGTCTGAAGATCTCGTCAGCAGTTGTTGTTTGTTCTTGATAGGGCAGATTTTGAGTGGGGTCTGAAGATCTCATCAACAGCTGTGCATTTGTTCTTGAGGGGGCAGATTTTTGATTTGGGGTCTGAAGACTTCATCAGCGGACGCTTTCTGATCATACATCCCGGGTCCTTATTATCAGGCACTTATGCTTGTCAGAGCAGAATTTTGATCTCGATCCTATCAGATGGTTATTCTCAGCCGATCAGATCAGTGGTTTTACACCGGGGTTTCCTCCTCATCAGTGACTGTTGACACCGAATCTCCACAGCAGCCACCTGGATATATTATTGCATGCCTGCATTTTGCATTATTGCATATTCATGTTTGCATTCCATTAGCATGTGTCTGTGCTGCAGGCGCATTTCGTACCCTGATTCTGGTGTCCCGAGCAAGATGAGATATTTTCTTCCATGAATGGATCCAGTCTTATCATTGCAGTGACACTATGTTGGCACGTTGACACCAGAATTAGGGGTGATCTCCTGAACGTACAGACACCCATAATTCATCTTGCATGGCAGAAGCCAGGACTTGTCTTCTAACCTTTGTGTTTGCAGGTTTGACTCAGAATCAAGCAGCTCAGACTAATGGAGCAGATACAAGCTGAACTAGAGAAAATCCAAAGCCAGCTGGGGCAGGTCATGAATGACATACAGGCAGTACGTCTGGACCAGCAAGTGCTCAGAGAGGAGAATCAGCAGCTGCAGAATCAGCTGAGCTTTCTCATGGGAGTAGTGAGAAGTATGCTAGATAAGGAGAGTGGTCAAGCACCCAAGGAGGAGACCAGAGTGCTTCCTCCGTTACCGTCATTGCCACCTGTGCTGAAGCCAAGTGGACCTCATGGACCCTCTACACAGCATGAAGCTCGAGGCCTGTCTCGTCGTCAGCCGCGCCGAGCATCTCAGAATAATCCTGAAGGGTATGGTCAAAAGAAGAAGCTACTTGATAGAGCTTTGGACCCACTACCTGTGAGTTATGCCCAGCTGCTGCCGCTGTTGGTTCAGAACCGAGTTCTCAAGCTTCGGACCTTAAATCCACCAGATGAGGGGTCATCAGACGTTGATCTAAGCGTGCGTTGTGATTTCCACTCAGGAGCGCCGGGGCACCATGTTGAAACATGTAAGGCTCTCCGGAATAAGATTCAGGACCTGATCGACTCGAGGACAATTAGGCTTGTGCCGGGCGGCATAAGAGCATCGGAAAAGTTTATCCCTTACCCTGCGGGAGAAGTGGATGATTCCACTCCTTTGCCTGAAGCTGAGAAAGATCTGGAATATGTCCCGCGACCTCTGGTGACTGAATCACCTCGCTCGCAGTTCCTACCTGGATCGAGCTCAAGGACGCAAGCGCCTAAACGAGAGACCATTGCTCTTGGGCGGAAAGAATACCAGCCCCAGGATCACAAAAGACCTCGCAACCACGTGGAACAAAGGAATGCTTCTCCCCATCCAGTGCCTGTGCCGTATAGCCAGATTCTTCCGCTGTTGGTTCAGAATTCCTTGGTGGAACCGAAAGCTCTCAAGCCCGTGCTAGAGCCTTACACTCCGGGGTACGATCCTCATGCTCAGTGTGGCTACCATGGTGGATCTCTGGGGCATTCAACTGAAGATTGCAAGGCTTTCCAGGCGAAAGTGCAGCAATTGATCGACCAAGGGTGTATTTCCTTTCCAGACGGAGTCTTGGTTGTGCGTAACGACCTATCAGCTGCCTGAGCTCACAGATTCAGAGGGTTGCTTCCAGAAGCTGGTGATCCAGACAGGCAGACGCCCTCAACATTGGCAGTCCTCGGACTTTTTACCATTTGCAGTTGTAGTTTCTTTTCTGTTAGTTACTACTTGCTGTTAAAACATTGTATGTTTCGAATGGTAATATTAATAAAGTGACGATGCATTTTTCTGAATTAGTTATGTCGTTGTCACTCATTTACTGCATTACACTGACACTTGCATTTTATTTACTCCGATTTCTTACTATGATTAGCAATGAGCGGAGGGAGGATGATGAAACTGAATACTCATAACTGATGATCGTATTGTTTTCAGATAAAACTTTGCCGATGACGTACAAGGCATTGTTTCAAATCCCCTAAACACCGGAGAGATAAGGAAGAGAATCCCTTGTTAACCACTTCGAGCCGAGAAGTAGGAGTTTCTTTCGGAATTTTTAAACCCTCGCATCTTAACCCGGGGCAGGGTAATTGTCAGTTAGCTTGGTCGAGCGTTCAAGTCTTATAGAGGAGTGTTGTCCTTCGAGGACCAATCACATCATATTCCTCTCCAGAGGTCGTACCTCATCAACCACAATGGTTAAACCTCACCAATCAGGAGTGAGACAGTTATAATCCTTTCGGAGCAATCAAGACAACCAGTGTCGCACGACTTTGTTCCAAGAAAAAAGAGAAATAAGAAAGCCCGCTAAGTAAAAAGAAAAGCTAGAAAGCAAATACTTAGGCAAAAATCAGGGCATCCCGCTGGACTTCAAAAGAAAAAATCGAAAAGAACTCAAAAGGAGTCAGTCCAGGCAAAAGTTAGGGAATCAAAAGAGTGAAAAGAAAGGATATAAAAAGAAAAATCCTCGAACAAGGGCGAAGTCGTGTAGATGCAGACACCGAAAACGAAAAGGAGTAACTGTCACTCCGAAACACCTTGAGAATTCTTTAACCAGTTGTTCCCAATGTTCAACATACCTCTCGAAGAGGCGAGCGCTCGAGCCAAGTTAACTGGACTTTAGGATCGGAGAACATCACGTAGAAGGGGTGGGTACAAATCATAATTTGAGCCAAATATCCTTTGTTTCGCGAACCGTGAACCCGACCACGATACAACCTTTAAAAGACCTAATTGAGGCAGGGTTTATTCTGAGAGCGCATTACGATAAGGTTGAGTAACCTGACTCCTTCATGATTTGCTAATCATATCCTTATTGCATTTTTCACTGATCGCATCAGCACTACGTTTGAACTCTTGAGTTCATTCGTCACTCACTAGCATGACACGTAAATGAGTGACAGTACAACATTTTTTCGAAATTTGCATGAACACTGCATTAGAATTACCATTCGTGAATAAACAATGTTGATTGCAGGTTAGTAGCTGATACGAAGGAACTTCAGCAAGGAATAGTCAATCAGGACTGAATCACCAGAGGTCTGGATCAGAATGGTGTGCTTTGAAACCCTGCGAATCTGGGGCAATGACTTCCTGTGAGTTTGGAATTGGTTTGTCTGAGGACAAGTCCCGGAGCATCAGTTGATTATGGGGCAGTTTATGCAAGCAGCGGTTGATCGGAAGTGAATCTTCTTGAGACCCAATCAGGGGCAGTTATCCGGAATCCTTGTGATTTAAGGGCAGATCCCTCCAGTGTTCGATCAGAGCATGTTGAGTCGCTCATCGCTCGTTCAGGGGCAAACTACTTCAGAGATATTGAAGCCGACCATGCTGAAAGTTGATTAGTTGAGGATGAATCCTCCCGTTGTGCATATGCTGGGGCAAGCCCTCTGAAGATTGTCTTGTTGCCAGTTGTTTTCGGCTCAGATTGAATTATTCCCAAAGGTCGGATTGGGGCAAGTTGAAATGCACTGGGGCAAGTTGTTCAAATGAGTTTGTTCACCCTAGCAAGAATTGAGTATCGGGGAATCGTGTCATTACCCCGTCAAAACCCGAACCTTCTGAAGAAGCCTTGCGGTCATTGGGTTGCTATCCTACAGCATAACCTGTTACTTGATTCCATGATTGGTAGCCTGTATTCCCTGTGTTGGCGTTGTTGAATCAGGATTGTTCCTCCGCAGAGATGTACGGTTTGAGGTCGTTCCCCCTGTACAGTTTGAGACTACAGCAGATTGAGATGGCGTTTACCCCTCATCAGATTAGGGTCTAGATTGCCCTCAGTAGACCAGGATTGATATCCCCGAAGCGGAGCGAGTCCTCCCTCTCCAGCAGAGTTCAATAGTCTCTCCTCCGCAGAATCAGAATCAGAATAGTGAGCATTGATATGTCTTCCCCAGGTAGAGGTGTTTCTCTTCCCCAAGCAGACGCATCCTGAAGGAATGTCACCTCATCAGCTGAGCCAAGCACCGAAGGATGATGTCGTTTCCCCAGCACCGGGTCACAAGTGCAGAGTTCATAGAAATGTTCGGGAGCTGAAGCTCGTGTTTTCCACAGTAAAGTAACTGAAGCAGAATTTTCCCCCCGCACCGGGTCACAAGTGCAGGTTTCGTAGGAAACTATTCGTATGCCGAAGTATGCAATAACTGATGGTGCCAGACTGAAGTCTCCAGTGGGATTGAAATCCCTCGCCAGAATCAGGCTCTCTCCTGAAGTTGGATGACTCCCTCTTCCCCAGTAGAGTGTTGGAACAACTGATGTTGTATCCCCTTGCAGAGTTGTACTCTCCCCCGAAGTCAGATGATCCTTTCTTCCCCGGCGAAATTGAAATTCCCCATCAGAGGCGTAGTCTCCAGTGAAGTAGAATGATTTCTCTCCCCGGCCGAGTCCGCAGAAAAGCCGAATCCTTGGAAGTTGATCAGGTCATGATCAATTTTCCCCAGCAGAGCGTAGAACAGCCGATGCTGTATTTCCCCCTGAGTCGCACTCTCTCCAGCAAAGCAGAATGATTTCTCCTTCCTCAGCCGAGTCTGCAGATGTCCAAGGGATCCGAATCCTTGGAAGTGGATCAGATCATGATTGGTTTTTCCCCAGTGGAGTGTTGAACAGCTGAAGTTGGTTCCCCACGGAATGGTCATCCCCAGAAGAATAGCCGAGACGGCCGCACAGTTCATTCTCGCGATTGATATCAGCAGATCCAAGTTCTCGTAGAGCTTCATCCCCTGCAGCAGTCAGCTGAAGTTGTTCCCTGCAGCAGTTCGCGGAAGATCAATTCCCCAGAAAGAGCCTAATTGATATTGGCGTGTTCCCATTCTCCTCAGCAGGATGATTCCTCTACCTGAGTGGTTCTTTCTCCTTGACAGGAGGATTTCCCCTTCGGCATTTATTTTGCTGATGGGATCGCATCATTGTGCATGATCGCATAGCATTGTGCAGGATTGCATAGCATTGTGCATGATTGCATAGCATTGTGCATGACTGCATAACATTTTAACGATTGCATAGCATCGTGCATGATTGCATGGCATTTAGCATAAATACATACCAGTCCCACCGTGTGGGGCATAATGCAGAAGCATACACATCATAAGCATGATCTAGGTCATTATCATCCTTGTTGAACAGGTGTACCACCAAAAGACCAGTTGCTCAGGACGATTCTTGATGTTCTCCCCAGCAAGGTTGTTTTCTTAGATGATTCTAAAAGACCCCGGTGTGATCCCCGCAGTCGCTCGCTCAAGATGATTTTTTGAGATCCCCAGCGAAGTCTTCGGTTCAAGATGATTCCCGAATTCCTCAGCAGGGCCATTTGCTTAAGACGTTTCTTAAGACCCCAGTACAGCTTCCCGAGTTGTTCGCCAAGTATGATACTTGAGCTCCCCAATAGCGCCTCCAGCAGGAGTTGCCCAGGAAGATCCCTGGAATTCCCAACAGAAAGTTTGCTCCATAAAGGTTATCGGTTCGGGGCGATTCTTGAAGATGCCCGACGGATCTGTTTGTTCAAGATGATTCTTGAAGTCCTTAGCAGCATGATATGTCTGCTCCAACAACGATGTCTATCTGAAGATGGATTTCGTAAGCGCCCGATGGCGATATCAGAAGGTTCCTGTGAAGCCAGATTTCCGTGTGGATGAATCAACGGGTGGCTGAAGACAAGGTTCCGGAGTTGTAGATACAACAGAGTGATTCGTGTGAGTCTGAAGACCAAGTCAGTTATCCTGAGGTGATGATTGAGCGCGATCAAGAGAATGATACGTCTTCTGATTGAAGTCGAAGATGTTTCTCCAACAACGATGTCTAATCTGAAGATGGATTTCGTAAGCGCCCGATGGCGATATCAGAAGGTTCCGGTGAGTCCAGATTTCCGTGTTGAAGAATCAACGGGTAGCTGAAGATAAGGTTCCAGGGTTGTAGATACAACAAAGTGATTCGTGTGAGTCTGAAGACCAAGTCAGTTGTCCTGAGGTGATGATTGATTGCGATCAAGTGAATAGTGTTTCTTCTGACTGAAGTCGAAGATGTTTCTCCAGCTGAAGCGGAGTTTTGCCTGAAGGCAAAGTGTTTGAATCCCCGTAGAGTCATGAATGGCTCAGGATGCCATTTCTCTGACTGAAGTCATAGATTTCCCAAGCTGAAGCGAAGGTGCCTAAGGGCAAGGTTATCCCCAAGGTCATGAGTGACCTGGGATTCATTTTTTGGACTGAAGGCCGAAGTATATCCCTGACTGAAGTCTCGGATGCTCTATAGCGGAGATGGAGTTGCCTGAAGGCAGATTCATGTATCCTTGAAGGCCAAGGATCATGTCTTTAGACTGAAGTCGAAGATACCTCCTGCAGAGTTGCCGACAGGCAAAGTTCACGTCCTTGAAGGTCAAGGATGTTTATCTTCAGATGAACTTGAAGATTTTCTAGCTGAAGCTAGAAGTGGCCAGGGGCCAGGGTTTCATATATCTTTAAGGTTGAAATTCTACGGCGGGCAGTGTGCAGCAGTATTCCGATGTTCGTTATGGTTCAGAGGGTGAACCCCAGATCAGAGTGTGCTCGGTTAAGTCTCTCATTCCCAGCGGAGTAGTTTCAAATACGCAAATGTACCTTTCGTTCCATTTACCAGGGGTGAACCCCAGGTCAGAGATGTTCAAGATCATCATTTGTCCGACGGCGAAGCTGGATGTTTGTTTGACGGCGAGGTCACACTCTTTAAATCCCCAGCAGAGATGATGTTTGTACGACGGCGACGTCGAGTGTCTCTCAGAGCGATGTTTGCTTCCGACGGTGATGTCAGATTCAGTTTTCCAGCGGCGACGCGGGGTATTCTGTCAGATGTGTTTCTTCAACGGCGATGTTGGGTGTTGTGGTTGTCTGAAGGCAATGTCAGAAGAATTTAATGTGGATAACTGACGGTGACGTCAGATCGATATTTCTCCAGCTAGTTGTCGTGCGGCTAGTGTTGCAGTATTCAAAGATTTGTTCCCCGCAGAGTACCGTGTGCTCGTGCAGTTGGCAAATTTTCGGGTTTACCGATATTCAACCGTCTCGTACCTTGATTGGTTGAGAGTCGTTCGCTTCTCACCCAGTCAGGTTCAAGCCGTTTGAATAGGGGCAGCTGTTGCACCCCAAAATTTGACCAACATTTATTTGTTCATTGAGTATTTGGAAGTTGATACCTTCATCAGAAAGTTCAAGAGATCTTCAGAGGAAGTGTTTTGAAACCAGGGTTGTGTGCTTCACAGTTTGAAAGTTGTGGGTGCTCCTCAGATGATTCTGAGACTTGGAGAATGAACTTGATGTTTTGAGAAAGCCTATGAGATGTCTTGATAGCCATCATGAAGCCCAGAGAGGTCATTGAGCAAGAATTCAGAAGATTCAACCATGAGTGATAGAATTAGGGTTTTGACTGGGTCAACCCTAGATCAGCTGAAGATTTGGAGAAGGTTGAGACTTAATCCAAGGGCCATGAGATCATGGAATGATGCATAGAGATTATATAAAGATGATTCCTAGACCAACTCATCATGATTGAGGAGTTTGAGAAGTTCTGGATTAGGGTTTCTGAGGACCGTCAGTGAAAAAACCCTAATTTGATCCCTATCTTCCAGGCAGTTTTAGCACTAGATGTGTTTGATATCTCATTTTCCCCACAACATGAATGTTGTAGAGCTTGTTCTAAGCTTTAATTTGAGTGGTGGAAGTCCTTGATAGGAGTTACAGAGCTCAAGTTATGGTTTTGGCAAATTACAGGTCAGCAGAGGTGTGTGAATCTGGGTCCTTGAAAGTCACCCAACTTCCAGACAACTTTTGCCCTAGTAGGTTGATTCCTATGGTTTCTTGGTCAACATGAATGTTGAAGAGGATGTTCTTAGCTTTAATTTGAGTGGTAGAAGTCTTTGATTGGATTTGTGGAACTCAAGTTATGGTTTGAACAAGGCAGGGGTATTTTGGTCATTTGTCAGTTATAGGTCATTTTAGCCAATACCTAAAACTCCTATTTCCAAGCCTCAAATGGAAAAACTTAAAACATGAAAGTTGCTCAAAATGTGATTTTGAGTCTAGAAAGAAGGTCACAAATTGTTGAAAAAGCTCATAGCACAAGATTCCATGATTGGTCAAAAATGAACTAAAAATGACTTATAACTTTGAAAAGTTGAAATTGAAAGGTGTTTTGGAAGATCTACAAATCCAAAATAGGTCATCCAATATATCATTTTGATTGGAAAAAACATTTTGAGAAGATTGGTTTAAGTGGATTTTCCATTTGAGGTCCAAAAAATGAGGTTTCTTTGTTAATTTGTTACTTGCAAATGAAGTTAACTTTGAAAATCTTTACACAAGCCAATGTAAAGCCTTATTTTGGTTCATGACACTTGAATATCTCATGTAAGGAGTATTTGGCACGAAAATAAGGAGTAAGAGCATGAGATAAGAGATTTTGAACTTATCATCACATGATACTTTCATGAAGTTTCTAGATGGTTCTAAGGAGTTCTAGATCATTCTTCCAATTGTTATTTAAAGAGGGTAATACACTGAATGCAAGGTTGGTGATAGTGAAGCCAAGGAGAGAGAGAAACACCATTGAAGAAAGTTCCTTCAAGATCAAGAAAGTTGTGATTTCTGCCATTACAAGCTGTTTCCTTCGAAGCTTTTGCAAACAGAAGAGAGTGCATCTTCTAAGGATCACATACAAGCCATTGCAAGCCTTGAAAGTACTGCAAGCAGCCTTCACCATCATTTCTTGAGCAGGTTTTTCTCTTCTTCGAATCTCAATATTTATGGAGTTTTAATTGGATTCTTGACCATAGGATTAGTGTAGGAGGTTAGTAGATTGATCCCTGAAGGTTATAGCACAATCCATTAAGTTTCACACCAGGGCCATGAATCTTGAATCTTCCATAAGTAGTTGTTTAATGCGTTTTAATCAGCATGAATTAGTGTATGATGGCTAGCATGGCTTGTAGAACAAGTTTGTAGCTTTATAATGAAGTTTAATGAAGGTTGGTGTCAGTTAACCATGGCTGTACCAAGACCTTTAAATCTCTCTGTTAGGCTAACCTAGGAAGAATCAAGAGAAACCACTCGTCCCATCTTGTTCTCCATGGTGAGAGGATCATTTTTCGTTTTTGGATCGAGGAGTTTCATCGCGTGAGGTGAGAGAACGAGGGAGATGAAGTTAAGTGCATGAAGCTCGGGTTCAGCAAACCCTAGATGTCCAGCGAAGAAGACACAATCGTGTCCGTTGATTTGTTTCAAAATGGTTGAACAAGTCTCACGATCTGACGGTTCTCGTTCAAACGAAAATGTGGAGGGAAAGGCTGTGAATGAAACGCATCGTTTCATTAAGATGCATCAGCTTGGGCCTAACCAATTTGATAAGCGAACCCCACCTTTATTTGGCCCAATTGGTTATAACTAGCGCGCGTTGCTTTTCAGACCCCCCCTCCCTTTAATTCAATTAAATTGTTTTAATTTTCTTTAAATATTTTTCTGATTTGTAAAATGCATTAAAAATAGATAGAAAATGTTTTTTAATTTCTTCTTTTTTTTCATGATTAGATTAAAATGAGTAGAAAATTATAAAAATAAAATTGGGATTTTATTTTTATGTTTGATATTTTTGGTAGATTTTTCAATTAAATAGCTTTTTAATTGTTTCATTTTGATATTTGATTTTGTAGGAATTGTTTTAGTACTTTCCATTAATCTTTTTTACCCATTCTTTTTGGTGCAATTAGATGATTAGTCATACTTCCCCATAGGATTTTTTCTAGATTTTTTTAGAATTAATCTTGATTGGTTTAATTAGGGTTGACTTAGGATAGTTTAATTAGGGTTTAAATTGTGCTTAGGTGATGAATCCCTTTCTTTGATTGAGTTTTATCTTGATTTTTAGGTAGAAACCTTTGTAGATGTTATGAGTAGGTGTTGAGGACCCTTATGAATATTTGTTAATTTTTTTCCCCATTAGTTTAGAATTTTTAGGTATTATCTGAAGATTGCCTGATAATGTGATTTGTTCAGTGGGTTATCTGTTCATCTGTGGGGTTCTTTCTGAGGAATTTGATGAAGGGCTTGTGTTGCCTTGAGGATATTGATGGGGAGCATCATGAAGAGGAGCTTGTAGACCAAGATGCAGAGACCCAGAGCTTGTCTCATCTCCTGTCTGTGAGGTTTGAGAGCCTGAAGTTTGAGGGAAGTTCATGGTACTTTCCTGAGGAAGGCACTATGAATGACTTTCATCCTTCCTTCTCACCTCTTTCTTAAGTATCCAATGATGTTGGAGCCAACTTGTGAGTTTAATTTCTCCTGAGGAGGAATGTAAACTGATCACATGTTGTTGAGCCACATGGGATACAACTCCTAAGTGGAAGCCTCCTAGTACTTTCCTGAGGAAAGTCCTATGGGTCTATTCACTTAGTTCCACTAGTTGATCTAGGACTTCTCAAGTATCCAATGATGTTGGAGCCAACTTGTGAGTTTAATTTCTCCTGAGGAGGAATGTAAACTGATCACATGTTGTTGAGCCACATGGGATACAACTCCTAAGTGGAAGCCTCCTAGTACTTTCCTGAGGAAAGTCCTATGGGTCTATTCACTTAGCTCCACTAGCTTAAATAGGATTTCTTAAATATCCAGTGATGTTGGAGCCTGCTTGTGAGTTTAATCTCTCCTGAGGAGGGATGTAAACTGATCACAGTGGTTGAGCCACATAGGGTATGACTCCTGAGTATACACCTCCTAGTGTTCTCCTGAGGAAGACACTATGAGTCTGATTGCTTAGCTCCCTGTCTTTGGTAAGCTTGTTCTGAAGCTTGAAGGCTGGGAATGATTTCTCCTGTTTAGGGTTCTGCTTGAGAGTTTTGCTTAGGTTTGTTTAGATCCTGTGATTAGGGTTAGGGTTAGAGAATAGGTGATTATTTCTCATGTGAGTTTTGTTTGCCTGATAGCACTTCATTTCCTTTATCTGTTTATTGCTTGATAGCATGGTGATTATTTTCAGTATGATTACTATTATTTCATGACTGGCTTGAGGTTGAGACGAGCTTGTGGAGGCTGAAACCCCACACACATTTCCTCCCTCACTTGCATTGCATGCATTTTACTGTTTAAACTGATGTTTTTGTCTGTATTCTATGTACCATTGACATGATCCCTTAGGACTCTCATTTCCTCTGATGAGGATTTGATGATAGACTTTTAGGTTGAAACCTATGCATGACAACATCTAGGAGTTCCCTGTTCAAACCTCAACCATAGGATGAATCCATGGCATGATAACAGTAGGACTTGATAGTCTCCCTCCTAGTTGAGCCATTTTAACCCGTAGTTAGCCGAACTACGTTGACTCTGATTTCTCATTCTCTGATGAGAATACGTAGGCATAAAGCGCGACGCTTTGCCGAGTCATTTTTCTTTTCTTTTTTCAGCCAGCCTTGATAGGTAGATAGATTATAACCAACCCGTCCAAGTAAACAAACAAGCGAGGATCCCGTCGAGTACGACGGACGTGAGGGGTGCTAATACCTTCCCCTTGCGTAACCGACTCCCGAACCCAGACAATGGTTGCGATGACCTTGTCTTACCCTTTTTCGTCAGGTTTTTCCGATCGTTTCCTTTCCCGCTCTGAGGGATAAATAACGAAAGGTGGCGACTCTTCTGTCATGCCGGCACCTTATTTTCGCGCAAGCGACAACCCCCTCCCCTCTTTCTTGTTTTTTTTATTATTTTTATTCTTTTAAAGATTTGAGAAGAAATAGAGAAAAAGAAAAAAAATAGAAAGAATAAAATAAAAGAATATGGAAAATATATTTGAAAAAAGAAAAAAGAGGAGGTTATATTTGAAAAAGAAAAGAAAAAGAATATGGAAAATATATTTGAAAAAAGAAAAAAGAGGTTATATTTGAAAAAGAAAAGAAAAAGAAATATGGAAAGAATATATTGAAAAAATATGGAGAAAATATTGTGAAAAAAATAGAGAAAAAATATTAAAGTAGGTTTAATATTTTTTTAAAGCATTTTCTTTTAGGTTTTTCATAGAAGTTATTTTCCTTTTAGGGATAGAATTAGAGGCCCATTTGTTAGGGGGCTATTTTCATTCGACTTTTCAAGATAGAATAGGATAGCGTTTCCTAGGAGATTTATTTCAGTATTCAACTCAGTGTAATCATTTTTCAGAGATTAATAAAACGAGATTTGAGCTGTGGTCCCGATAGTAGCCGAACTACAGCTGCTCTGATTCTTCGTACCAGACGAAGATATGTAGGCATAGGATGCGATATCCTAGCGAGCACACTAACGACTAACCTGTTGTTCTCTCGCGGCTGTGCGATCGAGACTTTCCCGCTGACGACTAATTGATACCCTTTTTCTCTCTTGCCCGAGTGCATTTGAGACCAAGCCATAGTTTTGCCCATAGGTTCCCGACCCTGTGAAGCCAGTTGTTTTTCTCACTGCTGTGTGAGAATGTTTGTTTAGCCGTAGTTAGTCTGAACTATGTAAAGCTCTGATCTTCCATCCAGTGGAAGTACGTAGGCACAAGATGCGAGGTCTTGGCGAGCCATTTTTTTCCCCGTAGTCCCGAACTACGTTGACTCTGACTTTCTCTCTTGAGAATACGTAGGCATAGAGTGCGACGCTCTATCGAGTCAATTCCCTTCCGTTTAGATTTAGCAGCCGTAGATAAGATTGTTTTGCATCCAGTAGACAACCCAAGCAAGCGTGGATCCCGTCGAGTACGACGGACGTGAGGGGTGCTAATACCTTCCCCTTGCGTAACCGACTCCCGAACCCAGGCTATGGTTGCGATGACCATACCTTTTCCCCGTTTTTTGCGAGGTTTACTTCGAGCGTTTCCTTTCCCGCTCTGAGGGATAAATAACGCACGGTGGCGACTCTTCTGTCAGCCGGCGCCGATTTTCGCAGTAGCGACAGCTGGCGACTCTGCTGGGGACTGCGATAGTTCCCCATGCATGTGGGATCCAACGTCCCCTAGAGAGAGTCAATCCTAGCGCTTGTTTGCTTGTCTATTTGGGCTTATTTATCGATATTATCTGTTGCTGTTGGGGTGTTACGGGTGTTCTATGATTGAGATAAGCCGGACCTGGGCTCGAGTATGAGTATACACCTAGATATAGTTGCGGAGAAGTAGTAGACGAACCTGTCTGCTGAGCAGGCACAGTTCCCTACGAAAATTCGCGCTCAGACGAGATTCTTGCAGAGGTGCTCCTTTCCGGTCCTGAGGATCTGAGGGGAGTCCAGACGTGAGGATTGTCGACTCTGGGAACCGATCAATTGGAAGTCAGCTAAGTGAGGCCTCTTCATGAGATGACGATGCCACTCCTTCTGGGAATCGTATCATTCCTCATGAAAGTCTGTGACGCTGACGACCGCATAGGATGCCGTACCTTGTCAGATATAGGTCCACACCTGTGAGTGGGGGGTTTTTTTGTGCAGGAAACTTGACTTCCAACCTACCCGTTATTCTGGTCTTCTTTTCAGAGAACGTCTCCGTCAGCAGCGCAACAGTATTCAGATTTTGTGTGGGGGCTGTGGTCCCATTGTTTGCTGCATTTTGCATATCATATGCATATCAGTGTTGCATTGCATATCATCCTCCAGCTAGCCAGAGTTCTGATCCAGCCTTTGTTTCCTGAAGGTGATTACCCGGAGTTTTGAGCCGAGAAGCTGTTGATTGTCAGAAGACCTACCTAGGGGTTGAGTAGATTTGAGTAGAATCAAGTGTCGAAGACAGCTGAAAATTATTGGTAGCCATGTCTGAAGGCAATTTCCAGTCTCCTAACACCTTGACAGGGTTCACTATGGCGTCCAACCCTCTGTATGATTCCATGGAAGATTCCCCGCAAGTGAACAACGTTGCTGCAGACCAAGTTGTGCAGCCTTCTGTTGAGAACCGAGATCGACATGAGCAGTTTGTTGCCCAGAATGAGCGTCCTCCTCCTGTCAACAATCAAGGTGTTGCTTTCCCTGTGATGAATTACCGAAGAGATATTCCAGCAGCTGGGATGGTAGATCCAAGAGCCCTTGACGATGGTAGAAGACTCCGAGTGTTGGAAGAGCAAATGAAAGCTTTGAAAGCCAAAGATGCTGTCAACCTGGATGCTGTAGGCATGTGTTTGGTTCCTGACCTGGTGTTGCCTTACAAGTTCAAAGTGCCGAAATTTGAGAAGTACACGGGAGATAGCTGTCCAAAGCTGCATGTGATGATGTTCTGTCGAAGAATGACTGCGTTTGCGCGAGATGATAAGTTGATGATCCATTGCTTTCAAGATAGTCTGACTGGGGCATCTTTGAGGTGGTATATGCAGTTAGAGAGGAATCAGATTCAGTCATGGATGGATTTAGCCAGAGCTTTTCTGAAGCAGTATGATTACAACCTAGACATTGCTCCTTATCACATGCATTTGCAAGAACTGTCTCAAGAGATCCATGAACCTATCAGGAAGTATGCTCAGAGATGGAGAGAATTTGCTGCTAGAGTGCGTCCACCGCTGTTAGACCAAGAGCTGGCAAGCATGTTTGTGGATTCCCTACAATATCCGTACTTCAAAAGATTGCTCGGAATTCCGGCAAGTTTCTCTGACGTGGTAGCATTAGGAGAACGCCTTGAGTACTCCATAAGAATGGGGAAAATTCAGATTACTTCATATGATCAAGCTGGTGAAACTGAATACCCTTGTGACTATCAGAGTGAAGAAGAAGTTGTGATCAACTCAGTCATGCCAAAGGTTGAATATCCTCGAAGCGAATCAGTGAATTTTGTTGGTTCATCATCTTATCAGAGGTCAGTATCTCCCGTGGCCTGTTATACTGAACAGACAGCCGTGCCTGGGGCACTCTATCAGGAATCTTATGTCGCTTCCATTGCAAATCAGCGAACTCGTGGCCGAGGTTATCAGAATCAGCGTCAGAATCAGAACAGACCTCGCAACAACTTGGAACGAAGGAAAGCTCCTTTTCACCCAGTGCCTATACCGTATAGCCAGTTGCTACCATCTTTGATCCAGAAGTCTTTGGTGGAGCCTAAAGCTCTTAAGCCAGTTCCAGAACCGTACCCTCCTGGGTACAATCCCCACGTTCAGTGTGGTTATCATGGTGGCTCTCCGGGGCATTCAACGGAAGATTGTAAAGCATTTCAGGCGAAGGTACAACAGTTGATTGATCAGGATCGCATTTCCTTTCGAGAAGGATTTCTGTTTGTTCATCCCTAACCGCTCAGCTGTCTAAGCTCGTAGACTCGGAAAGTATTCCCCAGCAGAAGCCAGTGGTTCAGACAGGCAGGCGCCTCAGCAGTGGCAGTTCTCAAGCTTTTACATCATTTGCATTAGTAGTTTCTTTTTCTGTTAGTTACTACCTGCTTTTTAACATTGTATGTTTTGAATGGTGATAATAATACAGTGACTATGCATTTTTTCTGAATTAGTCATGTCGCTGTCGCTCATTTATTGCATTGCACTGACACTTGCATTTTTCTTCACTCCACTTTATCCCTGTGACTAGCAAAGTTAGGAGGGAGGATGATGAAACTGAAACTCATAACCGATGATCGTATGCTTTCAGATAAGACCGTACCG
>CAWUDS030005391.1:0-54832 GCA_963859935.3 Lathyrus sativus | reverse complement strand
ATAACCCTCAAAAGTTAGAGATATTCCCCAGTGAAGTCGCCATTTTCTGTTGCGGTGGAAATAGGATATCAAACTATTAATGAGTTTGAATCGCGATTCAATTCACAACCGCTCTTTGATTTATCCGAAGGAAAAGGTCAAAAGAGGGAAAACCTATTTTGCATCGTAAACACAATGCGGGGAAAGATCTAGGGTTCGGGGGTTGGTTAAATTTAGGGAAGGTATTAGCACCCTAAACTTCTGTAGTACTCTACAGGAACCTTTTGTTCGGATGTTTACTATTTTTGCTTTATTTATTTGCTTAAGGTATATGTACAAAGGGATTAAAAGTGAGAAAATAAACCTAAGGGGTTAATTCTAAGTTTACTCGGCAAGACATCGCATCTTGTGCCTACGTATCCTTACGGGAGTGGAATCAGAGTAATCGTAGTTCCCCTCAATAGGGAGGTTAGGGACTTCTTGACTGTGGTCAAGGTCTCAAGGGGAATAAACATGTCTTAAGGACACGCTTACGTGGAGTGTAGAAACTCCAATATCTACGTTGTAAATTGTTAAGTGAATATTAGGGTTAAATTAGGGATTCCACGGCGGGAAACCCTAAAATGAGCGCGGCGGCTCTTTGACCTAATGCTAAGGGTAAAATTGTAATTTTGCCTGCGGCGAAGCATTTGTGAAAATTTAGGGTTTGTAAGGTGAAAGGGTTTGACGTTGAGGACTATTGGCGCGGCGACCAAAAGCTAAACCTAACCTTCGGATGTGTGCAATGTGACGTAAATAATAGTGATGAAAGTGTGAGAAATTTAGATCATACAAGCGGAAGTAAAATGCGGAGAGTAAATGCGATTATTGGTTCGCGAGATTACAACCAGGAAACAGTTACAATTATAAATAAATAACGGTAAACATAATAGGCTGCAAAACGAACAAACAACGTTAGTGGGCAGAATTAGATGAATTATCAGACACGCCAGGAAGTGAAATTATGCCTATTTTTGTGGTTTTATATTATGATATAAACTTCAATTTGAATTAAAATAGGATTTTTAATATTGATAAATAAATTTAACTTAAATCCTCCAAAACTATTTTAACCTAATTATCTAACAAAACTCCACATTATTATTATTATATTTTTTTTTAGGTAGGTTTTTATGTCATTTGAAAAAAATAATAATACTATTTATTTTAAAAAATGGATTTTAACATTATTTTAACAAATCAATAATAATAATAATTATAATAATTGAATAAAATAAAAAATAAATAAAAAAGGGTTTTGGGGAAGTTGGGCCGGTGGTTCTTCAGCCCGTTGCCACTTCAACTGAAGGTCATAGTAGAAACTTAGGGTTCCAAACCCTCCGTTTGGTCTCGCGGCGCATGCTCTTCGTCTCGTTCTTGTTTCATCTTCTCCATCGGCCATTCGATGTTGGGTTTTCCATCTCACCAATTCCTGAAAACACAAACGCACACACAAATATATGAGATCTTGAAATATGAGTAAACAACCTTTTAGCTTGAGTTCGGATGATCTCGTTGAGGCGATGATGGTGGCGATGAAGCTAAGCTGAGCCTCGAAGCGTGGTTGCCCGTCGAAGACGAAGGCGGCCTTTGCTTCACAACTTTCTTTCGTTCGGGTTTAACGGCTACCGATGGTTATTCGTTAGGGTTTTTGCGCTTTGAGTGTTCTTCGTTCTCTCTCTCTCACACGGCTACCTTCCTCTTTTTGATGGTGAGATCGTTCTCTTTATATATCTCTTTCTGATTTTCGAATGGGCCTTTGATGGTCTTGGATGAGATTGATTTCTGATTGGAACAAATCTTTTCCTTTTCTGATTTTACCTAGCTGTTGTGATCACTTTTGGATTTGATTCACTTTTGTGAGATTGGATTTCGTTTGTTTCTGATTTGTGATTCGTTTTTACTTTGATTTGCTTTCTGATTCCACTAATAGGGATTGATTCTGATATGATTGGATTTATGCATTCTTGGATTTGTTTTTCCTGATACGGTTTGCTGAACTTTCGATTTTGGGCCAGATTGGTTTATTTGTTTCTGAAACTGGGTTTACTTCAATCTGTTTTGGAACCAAACCTATTTTGGATATTGTGGATTGAAACCGGATTGGTTGTGATCTGTTTCGAAAACCCTCTTGTTTGGATATCTGCTTTGAACTGATTTGGATTGATTTGGTCCAGATTTGGATCTGTTGATTTTATCTGATATGGTTTTGATCTTCTACAGATATGGATTTTCGCTCATTTGGATTTGGATGACTTATTTTCTTTGGTTTAGCCCTTATGCGGTGGTTGAGGTGGCAAATCGAAGCTATTGGTATTGTTCTGCTGTTGTTCGCTCCTGCCCGATGATGATTCGAACTGAGGGCTGAACCAATGATGTCGTTGTTGTCGCTAATGCTATCCTTATTTCTTGCTGCTTATGCTGTTCCATTGTCGCCGTGTGCAGAAGCTTGCCATACTTGTTGATGCAGATGTTGATGTTGTGGTGTTAATGGTTGCTCTTGAAATTGTTTGCAGATGCTAGTCGACTTGTTTTGCTTGCAATTGATACCTGCAGATGTTGAACTGGTGTTGCTCGCTGTGTTGCAGTCGGCGTTGTTTGCAACTGATATCTGTTGCTGCTATTGTTTGTAGCTCAGAAATTGCTACTGTCGGGGGGAATTTGAAACGGTGATGATGACTCGTGAATCTGAACCATTTGTTAGAGGCTGTTGTTGCAATGTTGGTGCTTGCGAGTGACGCTTGCTCGTAGCTGATATTGTTGATGTGAAAAAACCTGTTGTTGTTGCACTGTGATGCTTACAGCTGATACTACTTTGTTATTGCAGGTTGTACCTCGTGTTGCTTCTCTTTGCTTGTTGTAGCTGATATTGGTTCTACGGTTTTGTTGCCTGTTTTCTTTCTGATAAGGACTAGTAGCAGCTTTCTGGTCATATTTGGGATTTGACTTTGCAGTTTTGTGGTTATTCCTGTCCGTGACAGATTTGTTTGACTTATTTTTCCCTTGTTGAACTAGTTTCACTGTCATGAGTTTCTTGTTTGGTTTAGAGCTGATGCAGGTGTTCTTAGTCAGTGGTGGGTTTCTTTGAAAACTCTGATGCTGTTTCGATGCTTGCATTTCAGGTATTGACGGATTTTGAACACAAAGTGGCTCATACCCGTCGGCATCCGGGTTTATGACCAAGCTGATTGTGCTACTTTACCCTTGTATCAGTTTGGAAACCAAACTTGATGAATGAATCCAAATACGAAAAAACGAATCAGTCCCGCTTCTTTTATCTCTTTTATCTCTCGGCTGTCCCGCATTGATGAGAAACAGTAGCCACTTGATCTGACACCGATGGTTCAGATTGGTAACGGGAGTAGGATGCGGCTTCGGTTGTGCCCTCCCGGCACTCGATGATGACATTGTTCTGAGAGTGTCGAAAAAACTTCTAACATTTCTATATTGCTTGTTTTGCTTTGATGTGCAGGTTAGTCGAGATTTGCGGCGAAGCTTAAAGACAGCATGAAGACACTTAGATGTTCTTAGGATTTAGGATAGATACTTTAATGTAATTCCTTAGAACTTTAATGTAATTCCTTGTAACTTGTAACAAAAAATATTATGAATAAATAACATTTTTTTATCCAAATCATTTCTTCTTTGTGATTCACTTGTAATAATGATAATAAAATATTATGAATAAAATTCACATATTCTATTAAAATCATTTCCCAATTGCTTCTCCATGCTTTAATTTGCAAACCCCTCAACATCCGATTAAATCTCACTAGTCAAATATCCTGGAATTAATTTGATCCAACCATTGCATGAATAAGTTCCATTAATCAGTCGAAGTTTTCACCGTTTTCCCTCTGGAAGAATGATTTCTTGCTAAACCCTGCTCCACAGATCAGACCTTGATATCAAAACCCACGTAAATAAACGCCTCAAAAAAAAACATCATCACGCCCAACATTACGAACTATGCTTCAAAAATGACCAAAACGCCCCTGGGGTATTTCCTGCAAAACAAACACCTTCAGGTCTTGTTAGTAGTTAGCAAATGCGCAGATGATATGATATGCAAAATGACCGACTAAATATGAGGGTAAAATTTGGGGTATTACACTGATCCATTGCTTTTGCTGATTCCTTTGAGTCGGATATCTGTCGGATACTGAACTGCTCAAACCTGTTACTGAAGAACACCAAGCGGAGATAAGAACACAAGGCCAACGAGAACAACCTGCAATGCAAATGAGAATGCAAGATGCAAAATGCAAACATGGTATGATGAATGCAAATGCAAGTGCAAAGATGCAGCAAGGGATCAAGAGTGTTGTGCTGTTGACTGAAGAGGACCAAGATTCTGCTTCAACAAGACCTTAGCACTGCTCTGATAGTAACTGACTGATACCAATAATACTGATTCATACTGTCAAGAAGAACCAGGTTGTCTGAAGAGAACCAATAATACTCTCTGGCTTGCTTTTCTCCAACTGCTCTAACCGTTTTTTGGCTCCAAAATTCACCCTTTTCTGTTAGGAATGATCACAGAGATTATATACAATGGATTTAGATGAATTTCAGGCCCAATAGAAGCCCATGGGAGTCCAATTGAATTTTCACTTTTCCATGTTTGAAGCTTTGAGGTTATGGTGAAAACAGAGCTTGAATGCCTCTAATTTGCTTCATAACACTTGCTTGAGGTGTAAGGAATATGTATGGCTGAGATTGAAGCCTTGGAAATGCCTCAATGGTTGATTTGCATTATGTTACTTCAAAGTGAGGTAACCTTGAATTTGGTCATGGAAATGAGTTCAAACTTGATTTGTAATATTGCCATTGTTCTTAAAACATTATTTGGACTCAAAAAAAGCACAAATATGACATGAATTGGTTTAAATAGAATTAAATCCAAACTAGCCCTTTTCAAGCTTCCTTTCATGAAATTTCTTTCACATATTCCCCTATCTAAGCCATGTCAATGGTCTCTTGAGGTTTGGTTGAACAACTGATACCATTTTGAGCAACTTTCAAGTTGGACAAATTTTCATTTGAGGTATGCAAGGTGGTGAAATTGACCTATATTGAAAATGACCTGTAATCTTACTTTCCCCAAAATACCCTTGACTTGCAAGTCTCATATCTTGAGTTCTACAAATCCAAATGAGTACTTCCAGTACTCTTTGGAAAGCTAAGATTATGAGGAACAACATTCATCTGATGACCAAAATCATATTCATCTGATGACCTGTAACTTGTCTGCTTCATAACTTGAGTTCTATAAACCCTATCAAGGACTTCTAAGTACTCAAATTAAAGTTATGAACATGATCTACAAGTTTCATGTGGATATCAAGATGAGATGAAACTTGTATCTTGAGTTATGCGGTCTTGAAGTTAGGCACTGAGATAGGGGATTTTACACTGTCAAGCTCATAAACCCTGGCTCAATAACTTCCCACACTCTTGAATATTGATGAATTGATCTTGAATTGATCTCTTAGGTGTCTCAACACAACATTCCAATGATCATAGTTGCTTGGAATTGAGTCTTAATCTCCTCAAGACTCGTAGTTGACTCATGGTTGACCAGGTGAAAAACCCTAGTTGACTCAGCTTTGACTGTGGCCTCTTTCATTTTGAATAATGACATGGATGAGCTCCATAGTGATCCTCAAGACATCTCATGAGCTTCCTTAATGCTTTATACCCACATCCATGGATTCAAAAACATATTTTGAGCTCTTCATGGCCTCCAAGATAGGAGGTGAACCATATACATTCATCTGCTCTTTGGCCTCTCTAATGATGATGATAAGCTCTTAAATAGCTTGAATACAACCTCTTGATTAGGCTTGAGCTTTGATAACCTCTTCTTGATGAGCACACCTCTTAATCCCCTGCACAGGGGTGATGATATGCAAATGCTAATGCAATGTTAGTGCTACATGAATGCAAGGAAACAAAGCTAAGTGAAAAAAAAAAGTTAGGCAAAATTTTGGGGTGCAACAACCTACGACGTGTACTTCGAGCTCTAGGTTGGACATCATCCCCTTCTCTCTTGAAGTTTCCACAGTAACTGTCATAGTCTGATTCGTCACAATTTTCTCCTACTTGACCCACCTTGCCTTTGAGTATTACCTTGCCCCGTTGCGAACCATAATTCAATCCATCATAACTTCTAAGTTGGGTTCACCAGTCATGGCTCTGTGTCAAGCCTATCTGACCACATAGTCTGGGTCCTGGTTTCTATGAACTAAAAATAACGGGAGGCCTTTGGGCCACCCTGGATGTGTGTTTCAACCTCATGGGTTTGCTGGTTAATTGTTTCGTCGAAGACTTCGTCTTGTCGAATTGACGTCTCCGGTCGAGCCGGCGGCGTCTGTCGACCCGAGGCCCTAGGAGCGCCTAAAAAAATTACTTATCCGTGTAATCTGAGTCGCCAATTGTTGGGAACTCTAAGTCGAATCTTGTATTAGCGGTCTTAATATGGTGTTCATCTTGCATCATAGTGGAACCATTTCGTGATTACTTTCATCCATCTGTTGTCTCATAATGGCAATAGAACTTGAAGTGAAAGTTGGAATGGAATGTGACGAAACACTAAACCCTGGGGGCCTAGTAACTTGGTTCTCGAAAGGCCCTAACCCCTGATTACAGCGAAAAAAGCTGACGAAGAGCTTTCTCCAAAGAGTGGGCCACTATGATGCAGGCTCGACATTAACTCTGTCGGCATCCCAAAGGCTCAGGGTGTGGGCATTGTGAAACTAGGCATATATTTACCCCCCAGTTCCTGTCATCATAGGCCTAGGTTCAGGTCGACGTGGCGGTCACGACAGAACCCATTATGAGCAGTCAAAAACCGCAGACGCAGTGTCAGCGCCAACGTCAGTTGTTTGATTCATAACCGTATTTCCCTCCGAAGAAGGTTCTTCATTTGCACGTGGTATCATCATCTTACCACTTAACAGATGCATGCACCCAAACCGACGGGTCCCACTGGGCGAGCCAATTTGTTCGCATGCAGTTTTCGCACGAACAACCTCTGACCTCCTAACGCATGTTTACTTTCGGGGACCGGCCAAACAAGTCCCAAAACGTATTGATCAAGTGAATGAGATGGTGGTGGAATGATATTGTTTAGAATAGGTTGAGTATAAATTTGAGAAAGACTGTGTAGAATTAAATAAATACAAATGCATAAATAAGAAAAGACAAAAAAAACAACAAGACAAAAAATATTTAAAGTTGATGATATAAATTGTTGTTAAGAGGAAATGTGGACACGATCATACATTTTGCAGGAATGAAACTCTTTTCTCTTAACGCTTGGTACTCAGAGTGTTTTTCCCCTACAATGTTATAAAATGTGCCCCCTTAGAATAAACATGGGTATTGCCTTAAATAGGAAAATCAAACAACTGCTATGTTGATCTTGGTGGCGCCACGTGTCCTTTCACCACTTCTGTAGCTTCCCACGTTCTCAGCTTTTCAAATTTTCTTCCGGCTCAAAACGTTCTTCTACTTCGTGTCGGCTTCCTTGCCCCTCGGTCGAACATCTTTGACGGAATAGGCCTGAGTCGACTCATAAAACTCCCTCTACTGGGCATCGACTCACATCATTTCCCTTACCACCTTTCCCAGCCTGTCGACCCACAAGCCAATCTCTGTGTTGCCTTTCCTTAGTCGAAACTTTTAGCCAACAGTCTTGAAGAAGGTCTCCGAGAGGGATGTTTGGCTAAAAAAGGTGTTTCTTTTGGTGATTCCGAGAAGTTTGGAAGTGGATTTTCCAAGAAGAGAAAAGGTGAGTCTTAATGTTATTTCTCAAGAAAGGCATAGAAGGTCTCGAGGAAGGAATAATCATCAACGACATTTTTTTGAAAACCAAAACCCTAATTTGTTGAAATCGAGTTTTGAAATGAAGTTTGAAAGATTGAATCAAAACAAAACCCCAAATTTCATATTTTTTTAAAGATATTTTTCAAAGAAAAATCAAATAAAATATGCATAATTTATCAAAATAAAATCATTAATCATGTTAAAAATAAGGATTAAAGTTTATGAAAAAAGATTTTATCCACATGAATATTTTAAAATCATTTTGATTTAAAAATATCAAGAAAAAAACATAATAAAAATATTTAAAACAATTTAAAAAATAATATTTAAAATATATCAAATAATAATTAGTTTTTGTGATTTTTTTGGGTGAGTAAAATATTTTAATATATGAGTGATATTTGTGTAAAAAACCATTTTTAAAATAATTAAAATTGATTAATAAAAATAACTATTAAAAAAAAATGGTGAAAATGTGAAAATGGCATGGGTGGGTGTTGAACCCACGCCCTCCAACACAAACACACTTAAAAACATGCGCTACAACCATTGGAGTAGTGATACATCTATGTATCAAACCACACTCATTAATTGATATGCCTAGAAGTGACTTAGGCCTGGCCAGACAAGGCGCCTGTGGCCTGGTTCTTGCCCAAGGGAGGCCAGATTTTCTTCAATTTTAACAAGGACATAACTTCTTCATTTCTCTAAGAAAATGGATGAAATAAAGATGGATCCTACCCAAAATTTCATGAGGAATCCAATGATGGTTTTAGATTTTTCTAAAAATGCCTACAATTTAAAACCCGATAGTTGTTTCAAAATAGGACAAGCTTTGCAAGTTCTATGCTACAACTCTATACAATCAATAATAGCATGGAAAAACAGTTCAAACATAACAAATATGATATGTATGACATGTTCATGATCAATGTACATCAAAGCAATGCATATTTTATAAAGTTCAAGTTCTTATGCACTTACCTCTTGAAGCTCCACTTGCTAACCTTCAAGATACTTGTAACATAAGCAGTCCAATTCCTTAGACACTCTTAATGGATCCCCTTGGAAGCTTTTAAGATGAATAAAATCCGAAAGAAAACCTTAGGAACAAAAGACTAGCTCTTTCTGTAGCAAAATTGGCAAAAGTGACCAAAGTGGCAACTCTCTCAAATGGTGTTACACTTGAAAAACTATGCTTGGAACACCTTAAGGGTATATATTAGAGTGTGTTTGAGGTGTTGCTTAGGTTTGAAATAGACTGGATCAAGACATGGCTTGAAAAATGTAGAAAAGTCAAAACTTGAGGTTTTGATGGTTGACTTTTGATTTTGGTGATTTGAGATGAAGGTCAGTGTTTGAACACCTCCGATGGATGATTCGTGATGTGTTTTTATGGTTGTTTGAGTGGTTTAGGCTCTGGTTTTGAGAATTCCAAGTTTGATCCTTGAAACTTTGAAATTTTGAGCAAGAGAGGGAGAATGAGAAAACAAAGTTGTGGTATTGTTTTGGTGTGTTTGATCAACCAGAAATGACCTCTATTTATAGTAGATGAAGTTTTGTTTTGCAAGGAATAGTGAATGGAGGCTGGATCACCCTATTGTTCGATGGATATGCGCTAGGTGTTCAAAGTCTCTTCTAGCCATTGACTTGGACTGAACTTGCAGGCCTTGAGTCTTCTGATTCTTGGATATGTCATGACTCATTTGGACTTATATGAACTTTATTCATGCCACCTCTTTGTAACCACATAAATGCAGAGATGACAAAATTAAATTTCAAGGTTCATGCCATGATGAATTTGCATATGCTATGGATAGATTCTTGACCACTTGTGTTATGGTTCAGATTCCTTCATCATCTATGTTGATATTGGATAGAAATCCAATGATACAAGTGTCCAAAATTGGCTTGAAAATTATGGGAGGCAAGTTATGTGTCAATGCTGTCACAAAATCAGTTTGTAACAAGGCATGTCGATAGGTTCATAACTTCTTGCTCAAGTTGAATCAATGGATGTTCTTGTACTCTTAGAAAGCTTGTATATCATACTTCAACTTTGATGTTTACATTTGGTCTTGTTTCATCTTGTATCATGATGAAAAAATGCCTCCAAAGTTGGGCAAAACATGAGGCAGATTTCTGCCTAGAAATTTCTAAGTGTCAAAGTTCTAAATCTCATGAAACCCTAACTTTAATGCTTCTTATCTCTAAAATCTAGGCATTTTTTGGGGTACTTCAGCTTTGCAATCTTGTTTTATGTAAGAAGTTCTATCATTTGAGCATTGGATGGGAGAAAATGGTTGCTTGGATCACAAGTTATGGCCTTGCAAAGTTGGGTAAAAATCAAGTTCTTTCCATAACTTAGTGAAATTTCAAGTTTCTCATGGTTGCCCTTTTGCAAGTAACCTCATTTTTCTTGATTTTTCTTGATTGATCATGATCCAAATTATAATTTAACATTGTTCTTGACTTAAAGAGGCCATGTTTGCCAAAAAAATTCCAAAAGTCAAACTTGGTTTTGATCACAGTTGACTTTTTATATTAGATAAATTTTGAACTTGGTGATCCTTTATGAAATCAAGTCCTTGGGCTAAATTAAACCTAATGAATGGATTCCAAGGTGTTTTGAGTTTCTTGAATCATGTCCCAAGTGAGATCATGTCTTGGTCAAAAGGTCAAAGGTATGGTTGACTTTTTCTTAAAAAACCTTAGTCTGTGGTCCAGATGAATTTGAATCCTTGTATTGCTTATGAATCAAGTTCTTTGAATTAATCCAATCTTGTGAATGGATCAATATGATGTATTTGAGTTCCTCAAAGCATATCTTGAGGTTTTGGATCATACCTTACTTCAAAAGTCAACCTATGGGTTAAATTATATCAAAACCCTAATTCCTAGTTTTTGATAGATACAAACCCCTGAGGCTATTTTGAACAGATGAATGGACCCATGAGGTTCTTTTGAGCTTCTTCAAACATATTTTGAAGTATTGGCTCACGCCCAGATGAAAATTTCTCTTTGGAAGCCTTGGTCGATGAAAACCCTAATTTGGTGATACTTATGGTCTTGAGGCTTGATTAACTTGGAATGGTGCAATTTTGTGTTAAATTCTTGATGGGGAGGATCTCATGATCCTTCATGGATGTTTTGAGAGGCTTTAAAATTTTAACATCATGTAAATTCTTGATTGATCCCTTGCCTAAATGCCTCTAAGAGGGCTCAAAAACCCTAATCCTTGGTTAAGGTGAATACTCAACAATATTTAAGAAGATTGGGTGAGGTATAAAAATGCATCCATATTATGGTGATGATTGGAACAATGATGTGAAGTCTTGTGCATGAGGATCAAGATGGATTGAAAATGAGCATAGAAAATGTAATCAACGCCTGAAGATTGTGCCCTCTACTCTACCATGAATGGTTGTTATTGTCTAGAAAGGTCTACTTGTCCCACTTAAGAGCACCGAGAGAACCTGCCCCTTGCAACTTGTTCTACCCTAGTCTTGTTGGGTTCTTGAAATAATTCTACTAGGGAACTCTAAGAGTTATCATGACATGATTTTCCTCAGTGTCTGGATATGGTCTGAGTCTTGTTTCGAGTCAATACCGACGAAAGTTTTGGTTCCTCTTTGATTTCCCCTTGTTGGAATCTCCTTGATGTCAAGTACTGATTTTCAGTTAAAATTGTTCATTTAAAAATGGTAATCTTAATGAACATTTTATGCCAGTTTTAAAAAAAAAATCATTTATTAGAATGATGTGAAAGTGTGTGGCAAAATGGACCATTAGTCCAAACGCCATTGCTGATTAAGCCAGTGTATGAAAGATACATCAAGAATATGATAACAAAAAAGAGGACTAGCAAATCTCTAGGAGTCAATTTACGCAACCTTGTTGTAGTATGCTTTCAGAATAAATCTTGCCTCAATTAGGTCTTTTGAGGGTGTGTAACATGGTCTGGTTCACAGTTCTTGAAACAAAGGATATAAGGCTCAAAATTTGATTTTATCCACCCCTTCTTCGTGATGATCACCAGGCCTACATTCAGTTAATTCTACACACATTCATCTTCCAAAAGGGATTTTGACGGTGTAAGAGTGAAAGTGATGATTCAAGATTCTCTTGAAATGGAAATCACCTTATTTTGTTTTTTTGGATGTCAGTAACCATTTTGATTTTGGATATGATGGTCACTGAATCTTATTCTATTTCTTTTATGATTTATACGACCTCTTGATTTTTCTTTTGATCCCTAAATTTTTCCTGGACTGCTTCTTGAAGCTTAGTCCACCAGGATTACCTTAATTTTTTTCCTAAGTCTCCTCTTTAGGTGTTCGACTTAGAGGGGTTGTTTCTTTTTGATTTTCAATTTTATTTTGCAAAAGGATTGTGACTGTTAAATCATTGGTCATTCAAGAACAAATATCAGGTGGTTGATCCCTAGATGGGATGTATTCATCTTGTAATTCAAATGTGCTTTTTAGATTAACTGAACACTACCTTGCCCCCAAGTTAAGTGTAAGGGTTTGTAGATCTGAAATAAATTCCTACTTCTAGGCTCGGAGTGGTTAACTTGAAGGGATTTAAGAGGGATTTTTCAAAAATATTAATCCTTTTAGCGGAATAATCCCGATGAACGGATGTAGATTAAATCATCATCACAAATCAAATATAGAATAAGGATTCCGAATTACTTCTTGAAGCGTGTTTTAACTTTGATCATGAACGTGGAAAATACCATCGTCTCTACGAAGTCCACGCGAGATCAAAGTGGAACGCGGTGCTAGCCGTCTCTTGTTCTGAGAAAATTGACAATTAGGATTGGCATGATAAAATAGCTCCTCTATTTATAGAGAGCTACTAAAATCCTAATACTCTTATTTTGGGCTTTTCGCAAAATAAGCCAAATGTTATTTAGTTATTACTATTTTAATTAAATAGATATTATTTATATTTAATTAAACTCTTTTAATTAAATAAAATAAAATGTTGATTAAATTAAATCATATTTAATTTAATAACTGTCAAGTTCTCATTAATTTAATTAAATCAAATTTAATCAAATAAATTATATATGTGCTAAATGTACCAAACAATTTAAATAGTATTAACACATAATTAAAATTAAATCATATTTAATTTAATCGTTCATTCAACTATCAGTACTTTATGCTGTGACCCTATATGTTCTCATAACGTTGGAAATAATATTAAATTACCTATTTAATATTATAAAATAGTGAGAGATGTCTAGCAACATATTACTACTACCCAAGTGACGAGAATGTTGTATGATTTGACATAACCTTCATGTGATAATGATCATGTGTACAATTACCCTTTTTCCCTTATATCTATATTGAGCACAAGGCATAGAATTTGTCACCCTTGTATAGTCCAATATTTATTCCTTGATCTCTAAGTATACTTGATAACAACAAATAAGTCTAATATCTCATATCGACTTAGTTGAGCACGACCATGCATTTTACAGTCATACTCTATCAAGAGGGCCACAAATATTACTCTCGTATATGTAGGAGGGGAAAATCCCATCTAGGTTACTCATGTCCCTTAGCATGAGTAACTCCTTATCTCTCCAGTGTTTGGGGATTTGAAATAATGTTTGTACATCATTAGCAGGTCTTATCTGAAAGCATACCACAACAGTTATGAGTATTTCATTTTCATCATTCTCCCTCCAATCTTTGCTAAAACAACAGTTTGATAAAGAAAGTGAAGTGGGGGAATTTTTGGGTGTATTTTTATGATAATATGAAAAAAGATGAGTGAATACGAAAATATTAATTCAAAACATGCATAATCATCTCGTTAATAAAATCAAATACAAATAACAATGTTCAAAGAAAACAGTACTTAGACAAACAATAACAAAATACAAGAAAGCATGGCATAATGACTGCCTTTATTTGAGGAATTGAACTCTTCTTGACTGACTGGCCACTTAGCTTCTTCAAAGTTGGAGATCATTCTGCTTGTTTATGACAACCCCTTCAATAGCACCCATTGACGTCCAACATGTGATGGCATGGGGTTAGTTACAACATTTGGATTGTTTGATGTGAAGGTGAGCTCCTTCGAGTCAATCAAGTCTTAAACCTTTGTGCTTGAAAGCTTTGCAATTCTCAATTGTATGCCCCAGGGCACCCTTATGATACTCACAGTGAGCATTGGCATCATATCCTGGAGGAATAATAGTTGGAGGTGTTAGATCTCTCAAGGTAACTGATCCATCTAGGGATGTTAATTTGCATCCGTTAATGGGGATCCCTGTGGGGATTATCTGTTTGGAGCTCTGAAGTCTGGGATTTTGTCCCCTACAGGGACGGGGATGGAAGGAAAAGTTCCCCTGGTGACACTTTGGTGTGGGGATTGGAGAATTACCCTCTTCCCCACGGATTCCTTGACCCCGACCATAATATTTAACTTTATATTATATAATATATAATTATATAATTTGGCATGTTTATTTTATAAAAAAGTTAATTAATATATTAGGAAATAAAGAGTCATAAGTGGATCATTTTTTTGTTTTATTGTATAATGTATTGGTTCACCAATGAAGTACCTCATCCTAGAAAAGTGCACCCAATATATACAATGTGTACACCCTTTCCTCTCCTTCTTTTCTCAATTCTCTTTGTCTCCTTCATTCCTCATCTCCTTTATTCTCATCATCATCAAAACAACTACTCTCATTTGTTCATTTTGCTTATGGTAATTACTCTTCAACTTCAATATACTTCAATTATCAAGCTGATTTTTGTTCAATTAATAAATTAGTGGTTATGTTTTTGTAAATGAAAGTGTTTTTCATTTGTTTGTTATTGATTCAATATGTGTTTTTATTTATTAAAAAATGCAAAATATATGATTCAAAAAAAGAAAAAAAAAACTAAACACCAGTGTCATAGTCTTGATAAAAAAATATATAATTTTTTTTATGATTCGATCTCCATGGATCTCCGATTCTCTGTGGGGATATGTGGGGATGGGATGGGGAAAAATATCCTCTCATGGCGGGGATCGGGGACGAGGATGGGGAAAATATTGGGGGAGGGGCGGGGAGTGGAGAAGCATCCTCCACGCATTCCCTGCCTTGTTCACATCCCTAGATCCATCCTTTAGTGGATAAAGGGGGGATTTGGCCATATGGTATAGACATAGGATCAAAGTGTCTCTCTGGCCTCCTCACCCTTTGTTGGATAGGCTGGCGTTATTTTGGAGCGCATTGTTGTTGATTCGAGTGTTGTTGCTGATATGGTTGTTGTTGTTGGTAAGTAGGATGCTGGTATAGACTAGGTGTAATGACAGTAACTTGATGATAGGGATTTTGTTGTTGAGGTATCTGAGCAGGAATTGGAGTTGGAGTTGTTTGCTGATAAGACACCAGAGCGTATTACACAGTTGCAACATATGGATACTGTAAGTAGGGTATTGGAGTAGGCACCCTCTAATGTACTTTTCCCCCATGAGAAGAGACAACATTTGTTTCACCCTTTTTTTCTTATACCCATTGAAAGGCTTCTTAATTTCAGCCTGGCTACTAGAACCTCCTTAAATATTTCCGCTTTTCAAACCTTCTTCTATTCTTTCACGAACAATCACCATGTATGAGAATCTTGAAGACACGCTACTGATAAACTTTTCATAGTATTGCCCTTGCAAGGTACCCATGAAAATATCAATCAATTCGCGGTCGACCAGCGATGGATGCACTCTTGCAGCTAACTCCCTCCAATGTAGTGCATACTCTTTAAAGGATTCATTATCCTTTTGAGAAATACTCTGGAGTTGAGTATAGTTTGGATATAGATTAGTGTTGTACTTTTATTTCTTAGCAAAAGCTTCAGCCAACTCAGCCCAAGTACATACACTACTGCATTCTGATTGCATGTACCATTCTAGAGACACTCTAGACAAGCTGTCTTAAAAGAAATGGATCATCAACTTGTCATCCCTGGCATATGCAACCATCTTTCGATGGTACATCTTTTTATGAGTGTTAGGACAGCTGATGCCCTTATATTTTTTGAATTATGGCACTTTGAACTTAGAGGGGATCACAACATCTGGCACTAAACACATCTCAAGGCATTCAGAGAGGTTGGGTTATGCCCTTCCATGATTCAGAGTTTTTCAGCTAAAGTATGACACATCTTGATGGCTTTAAAATCTTGAGCAGCATGAGGACTGATAATGAGGACAACCTCATGATAATTTTCCACGTCATACTCATCTTCTCTTCAGTACGAGAAATAGGAATTTAAATAACAATAGGTTGAGCTTGTGGGATAGCTCCAACAGTAACCCCAATTGTAGGAATTGGTTGAGTAGTGGCTCCTTCAACTGCAGGAGTGAAGTTCATATGCATTCCATAAATGATGGAGTTGAGAACAGGAACTAAAATCCTTAAGGTAGATCCTTGTACAGGAACATTGTTGTTTGCGGCAGCAACATCATGCAGCTCATCTTTCTTTCTGGCCATAACAGTTATGGATTTGAGAATCTAGTCAATCTTGTCCTTGACAGAGTCCAACTCTTCTCTGAAAGCAACATGTTCTTCTTGAATCTAATCCATCATTCGTCTCGTGTTGGCTCGAGTAGCGTATTGGTGTCGAGGAATCAACTCGATTTACTGAAGATGAAGGAAGATGCAATGAGTTTCTATTTTTGGAATGAGATGAAAGATGAAATGATATGCATGGATGTAATGTTGAAATGTTAGGTCCAAGATCACGGGATCAGTCATGTTCTGATGTTGGACATAACAACGGGTAAATAGATGGTATCATATTAAATGACCCTAAAGGTAGGCTAAATACAGGTAGGTGAGTAGAATCACGAATCCTTCTCACAGACATTATTGACATGATGAAGGCTCATCATACCATAATATCCTTGAAACAAATCTCTTCTAGGTGAGGTTTTCATATTTTCCTACGAGGAAGGTACCTCATAGGCTTCTACTACACAACCATCGACACAAGGTTTCTAAAATAGGGTTCTCAGAGTCATAGGTCGAAGTTGAACTTATTACCTTCAACTAGTAATACGTTCAATAGATCTCATATGATTGGGGCTTTCGTATTAACACAACAAGCCTATAGGTTTCACAGGTTAACACTACACAACCACCATAGAACAGGTTAAAGGTTCTTAAAATCAACAATTCAAGCCTAAAAATATTATCGTCATGATGAAGGCTCATCAAACAATAACATTTCCAAGGGAATCTACTCTAAGCGGGATTTTCGTATCGTCCTCACGAGGAAGACTCCTCGCAAGTCACTACTAAACAACCACCATCCTAAGCTTATGTTTCTTCTCAGGCTCGGGTATAGCCTATCTCACAAAGCCCATGATCAGAGAATCTAACGTCATAATAATATAGAAAAATAGTATAAGCAAATAATAAAATAAACAAGAAGGAATTAAATAAACAAAAAAGAAGACAACTAAGCTAAGTTAACACTCCTAACAAATTAACCTAAGTTAGGCTCGACTCTCTCTTGCATAGAGAAATTATGGGTCCCCAGCAGCGTCGCCATCTATCGTACCTCGAACAATACGATCCTTGCGATGGACGCGGAAAAAATTGTTCGAAAAGAGTCGCCACCAAATTTTAATTTATTCCAATGAAGGAATAGGAAAATATCGAGAAAACCTTTTTTAAAAATGGAAAATGGTCATCGCGACCATATCCGGGTTTGGGAGTCGGTTAAGTGAGGAGAAGGTATTAGTACCCCCTCACATCTGTTGTACCCAATGGGAACTTCTTAGTCTAATTAGTGATTTTGAGTGTCAACTACGCTTATTTGTCTTCTTCAAATAATAAAAGGAAAAAAAATGCTAAAGGTTTTAACTAGGGTTTAAGGAAAAATGGTTGATTTTATTATTAGGGTGCTCGTCAAGTATTGAGAACCTTGTGCCTACGTATTCCCTCATGCAATGGGAAAGTCAGAGCAATTGTAGTTCGTACTACGGTTTGTTAGTGTGTTTTATAAATGTTAATTGCTCGAACATGAGAAACAAATCTCATACCCAACAATTAAAAGAGAGGAATGAAAGACTCCAAACCCCTTTGTTTCATATTTAGGGAAATAAAATTAAGATATGACTATGTGTTTTAAGGATGATGAATGTGTTGAACAACAACGAAGATTCATCATACGTTATGCGCTCGAGAAGAAAAATGGAAGATTCCATTCCCCTTTTGTTTCGTTCAAGTAATTATAAAAGATTTGAATTTGATTGGATGGAAATTTTTTTAGGTAACACTTGTTTGAACACGAGAAAGATATCTCACATCCAAACAATTGAGGAGAAGTTTTGAAGATTCAAAACCCCTCCCTTTATTTAATAAAAAGTGTTTCGATTTTAATTTAAGAAAAATACTCAATGTACAATCGAGGTTTGAATTTGCGTGATGGTGATTGCAAAAGGCAACCAAATTATGGGTGAAGAAACCATTTGACCTTGAATCAAGGGTTTGTGTTTGGTTGATGGCGATTGCAAAAGGCAATCGACTTACAGGGTGTTTAAAAGGGGCTCAATTATTAAATTGAGATTTGTTTAGAAAAATGAGTTTGTGTAAGGTTGAGAAATAAATTCAAGATATTATCATTATAGCATGATGAAATCGAGGACATTGTCCAACCAAAAAATCGAAAATTAATCACCGGATACAATCAAACAAAATTACTAATTAAATTAAACGCGGATATTTAATGAAATTAATTAAATGATTTAATTAATATAAATTAAATAAGTGCAAAAACTAATAATACATAAATTAATTTTTTTATTTCCAACATTTTTGTGTTTAAGTAAATAAACAAAAACTATAAACAAAAGTAAAAGAAAAAACAAATAAACAAATATTAAAAAGAAAAAAAAATAAAAATCTTTATAACAACACTTGTTTAACGGAAGCTGTAAAATGTGCACAACAGGACAAAAGTTTTAACAGCACTTCTTGACATAAGCGTTCTAGTTGTGATGATAGAAAAAAAAATTGCCGATTTTTCCACACCAGTAAATTCTAACAGAACAGCAGGAGAAAAGCTTTAACAATGCTTCTTGACAGAAGCGTTGTTTTTGCTTTGAATGCAGTAGTGTTGATCGAGGATGGCGTTGAATCGACGATTGTGTGGGATGATAAGTGAGTGAATGCAGAAATTTGGGTCGTTGGCGAATAATGGTGATGATGAGGAGCGATGCGGTGTGATTGCAGGATGGTGATGAAAGCGAGAAACTAAGATCTTCTTGATCGTGTTTTCTTCTTTCACATGTGGCGCCTTTCTTCTTTTTCTAGGTCAACCTCCTCTTTTTTGAGTCAATGCTCCCTCTTTTAAAGAAGCATGAGGCGTCCTTTCCTTGTTTTTTTAGGTTTTCTCTTAATGGATCATGGGCTAACATGGGCCTTTTTCCATTTTTTTGTTTCTCTTTTCCTTTTTTTTTTTGGTATAAGGCCTATTTAATCAACAACAAGAAAGGTGAAATAAGGTATGACAAGTTTGGGGTATGACAGAGGCGTTTTCCGCGAATGTTGATTTATAAATCCATTATGTTGTGATGCAAACGTCTGCTCCTTACCTATTTTGGGTAAAAAAAATTTATTGAATGCGACTAAATATCTTTTGCTAAAATTGACCAACAAACAAACTTCTTTACCCAGAACTACGGACACTCTGATCTCTCATTTCACAATGAGGGTACGTAAGCACAAGGGGCCACAATCCTTGGCGAGCAACCTTTTTATTTTTTGCCCAATCCTTGGCGAACCACCTTTTCTTTTTTCAACCTTTCAACCTTTTTATTTTTTTACTGTATCCCCTGAACTACAAAGGCTCTGAATTCCTCATTGCACTGTGAGGATACGTAGGTACGAGATTGCGAAGTCTTTTCGAGCCTCTCAGTAATAAAACCCTTAGGTCCCCTCTCTCTTTAATAAAAATCTAAACTTTTCTCTTCTCACTTTTTTCTATCCCAAAAAATTAAAATATTAGAAATTAACATAAACTAACACTCATTCGACCCTAACTAAATGGTTCTCGCTGAGTATAACAGACTTGGAGGGTGCTAATACCTTCCTCTTGCATAACCGACTCCCAACCCAGATATTGGTTGTGATGACCATATCCTTATCTTTCTTTTAGGGGATTTTTTCGATATGTTCCCTTTCCCTCTATGGGAACAAATAAAGATTGGTGGAGACTCTGTTTTGGGGAATGGAAGCTTTAACTATGTTTCCCCCTTTTCTTATTTCTTGTGGGGAATGGAAGCTTTATGATGGTTTTTGGTTCAGTGGGCTTCTCTTTCACAAGCTATTTTTGAGTAATCTCTTCCTCAATAATATTTTGATTTTCTTTGATTTCAAGATCCACTTTGAGCAATTGGTCTTCTTCCTCAGTTTTCTCTTCAAGCACTTCATGTGATTTACCACTCCTTGTTGTCACAACACTCACATTATTATAATCTCTTGGATTTGTCACAGTTGCACTAAATAGAGAACCTTGTGCTTAAGAAACTGCTATTTTTTATGCTATCTGACCCATCTGAACTTCCAGATTTTTTATAGATGCAGTAATGTTTCTCTGATTATTCCTAGTCTTTTCTTGGAATTGGGAACTTTGAGTGGCCATCTTCTCAATGGAAATTTCCCAATCAGCCTTTTTAGGTGCTTGTTATTGATACTGTTGTTATGGTTGTTAGTATTATGGCTGATACTCTTGTTGTTGTTGAGGTCGATAATGTTGTTGCAGTTGGTTTTGATACTGACTAGAACCCTGTTTTTGAACATTCCCTTGCTGGTCCTTCCAGGAGAAGTTAGGATGGTTCTTCCAAACTGAATTATATGTGTTAGAATAGGGGTTGTTCTGCTTCAAAAAGTTTATTGCTTCAATTTGTTATGCAGTTATAACACAATGCATGGAAAAATGAGGTTAACCACAAATCTCATAATTAATAGCTTGAACAAGTTGAACTTGGGCTACCGTTTGAGTACCTATATTCATTACCTTAAGTATTCGCTCAACTTTAGCAGTAATTTGGTCTTCCATTTTCACAACTTGGTTTGCAAGTTTCAAGTCAAATACACCCTCAGATTTACTCGCACTTTGGTTATATAACTCTAAATGTTCATTTGCAGCAATGGCTTCTATGATCTTTTTGATACCAGTGGTTGTTGTAAAGTTGGATGAGCCACCAGTATTTGTATCAATAAGTTGCTTTGTCTTCATTCTGAGGCCATTTACAAACATTTTCATCTATTCAGTCTGATCCATATTATGAGTAGAACATGCCACCAATAACCTTTTGAATCCTTTGTAAGCATCACCTAGTGATTCCCCTTCCTTCTACTTAAAATTCATAATATCATATCTTTTGCGAATATAAATAGAAGCAGGAAAATACTAATTCATAAAAGTTGTTTCCATTTGTTCCCAAGTAGTAATACTTCCAGTCGACAATAATTAAAATCACTCTTCAATGTCTTCGGCTAGAGTGAACGGAAATATCCTCAATTTCTTTGCTTCTTCACTATGCCAATCAATCTTCAGAGTAGTGCTCATAAGAAACCTTTGCAGATGTTTATTTGCATCTTCATTTATTTTTCCTGTGAATGGTCTCTTTTCCAACTAACGGATCATTGTTGGGTGTAACTAAAAATTTGCAACATTCACAGGTTGATTCATTATAGTTAAACAACCCGCTGGAGCGTTCGCTCCTCCATAATATCCAAGAAGTCTTTCTTGAGGTTCAGCCATAACTATTTCTTTGTCTGACTCTGTATCTAAATGTAGAGAAACTCTTGCCTATCTTTCTATTTCTGAGTTTGAAGTTTATGCCTTTGAAGCTGTCAGTCTTGCTTGTCTAGCTCGTTTGAGCCTAGCGTGCAACGATCTTTCTGGTTCTGCGTCAAAAGTAAAATCAGCTGAGGGCTTTCCTCGCATACAAAGATTAGTAATAATAAACAAGTTATCCACACAAAAAAAAAATCAAAGATGAAAATAAAAAATTTAGCTGCAGAGCAACAAAATTTTAATTGAACTAAATATATGAACTATATTATCTTTGGCAGTCCCCGGCAACAGCGCCAAAAACGTGATCTGTAAAATAGCAAGTGTTATATTTTGTCTCTACAGTAATAAGGGATAAAGTCTCAAATGTCGATCTCGAAGACTGATTGACGATACAGAGTTCTGAGTTTAATTCAACTAAACAAAAGCTAGGGGTTTTTGGAAAAGAAATTGTCATTGCAATAAAAATATCACAGTCATCATATATTCAGATCAGGGACACCCCCTAGCATTGGGGGTTTATGGAGTCATAGATATAAAGAAGAACATACTTGAAAATATTGTCATTATAGATAAATTGAGATGAATTGATCTACAATTGCAAAAATCTCCTGAAAATATGAATCCACCGTCAAGATCTGTGTTCTCCAGCCTTCAGAATGTGTATTTTTCCGTCAAAAATTGTCCAATCCTTGGAAATTCGGGTTCTGGAGTTAAGTAGCCAATTTTGGGCCTTCATACGAGTATGACATGACCCCTTACGCGTATGGGCATGATTCCCTGCCAAAAACCTTACGTGTAAGCAACATGGTAGCCATAAAGCCCAGGGTAATACGCATATGGCACGTGTAAGGGCAGAAGGCCCCTTTTTTCCTTCTTCTGGACATTCTCGTATGGTCCGTGTAGCAGATGGAATCCATACGTGTATTGCCTTGGTGCATACGCGTACGGACAGAGGCCTCACCTTCTTTTTCTTCTCGTAAATTTTGTGTAAGTGTCTGGGCAAGGCAGGAGGGCCATACGCGTATGGCCTTGGTGCATACACGTATGGGCAGCACTTCAACAATTTTCTCTATTTTCCTTTTGCTCTTGTGTTCTGGCCCGGTCTTTTGATCTGATCCCCAATCATTTGTTTCTTTCAACCTGTAACTAACGCAAGACCATACCAAACGCGTAAAAACAGCCAAGAGAAACTCAAATTCATACAAATATTATCCTAACACAAACAGACTAAAATACTCAAGAAATAAGTCTTAATTCATACAATTCACCTAGATTTTTGACGTTTAAATGATTAAAACTATAGCACAAATGGTGACTGATCAATCGGCCTTTGTGTACGTTATTCTAATCATATTTTACTTTTCTGATATGCTCGTATATACCTTTGCTTGTTTGTACGTTTTTGCTTGGAAATTATTTTTGCTAAGTATTTGTGGTCTTGCTTGATAGCTTTATTGATCGACAGTGAAGGGAACTCGTTGAGTGATTGGAGTTGAATTTTGTACTAATAGCAGTGGAAAGATCTTGTTCAGAATCTTAGCAGCACAGCTTGAACTTCCCATCGCGAGCTGGGTGTTCTGCCTTACTGGTACAACAACGACGGAGCTCAGTTGAGGTTTCCCCGTTGGGCAAAGAATATGCTCGTCAAACAGTGGAAACTTGCCTTTTTGCTTAAGTTTGGGACGATATGCTTATACCCGAGCACGCCTTCGTAGTCAAGACGCACCCCGTCATTGTCAATTGGATTATTCCGACTGTTAGGCCTAGCTGTAATATTGTTTCAGTTTCTTGTCGTTCCATGGTCGAGCAAGTTCTTCCACATGCAAGTTTTCAAGGTAGTAGGACCCATTCTCCGTTTTTGCTCGGAAACGATAGAGGCCTTCCCAGTTCGCGGCGAATTTTTACAAGAATCTTTGTGATTTCTATGCAATACTAGGTTGCCGATTCTAAATTCTCATTTTATGACTTTTGCATCATGTCTTAAGGTTACATTTCGCTTTAACGAGGCTTCACGGAGAGCTTCCCCCGATTGAATCTCTTCGAACAGGTCGAGCTCCTCTCTTAGTGCCTCATTGTTCATCTCCTCGTCGAGGGGGGGATTCAGATTGAATAGAAGGTTCTCTGATCTCCACTAGGATTACCGCCTCGGTCCCGTAGGCTAGTCGAAACGCAGTTTCTCCCATAGTCGAGTGTGGTGTCGTTCTGTACGCCCAGAGTACGTTGTGTATATCTTCAGCCTACTTCTTTTTTGCCTCGCCTAATCTTCATTTAAGTCCTTGTAGGATCATCTGTTCGCAGCCTCGGCCTGCCCATTTGTTTGTGGGTGCTCGACATATCTGAAATGTTGTTTCGTTCCCAGTTTGGCCATGAAGTCATGGAAACTTTTGTTGGTGAATTGCGTCTCGTTGTCAGTGACGAGCGGTTATGGTATATTGAATCGGGCAAGTATGTTTCTTTTATAAAAACAGAATATATTGTGTGTTGTGATTTTGGCGAGGGCCTCCACCTATATCCACTTCATGAGATAATTAACACCGGCTATCAGGTACTTATTCTGGTTTGACCCTGTGGTAAATGGCTTGAGGATGTCCATTCCCCACCAGGCGAAGGTCCACGAGGATGAGTGAGTTTTAAGCTTGTTGGACAGCGTGAGGTGTATGTCTCTGTGGCAATGGAATTTGTTGCATTTCTTAACATGTTCTTTTGTGTCGTGCTGGATGGTGGGCCAATAATATCCTACTCGCAGGGCCTTTCGGGCGAGGGACCTTCCTCTGAGGTGTTGGGCATTGATTCCTTCACGGATTTCGTGTAGTATATGGGAGACCTTGGATTCCTCAACACACTTGAGGAGAGGGATGGAGAATCCTCGTTGGTACAACTTGTCCTCGACCAAGACGTAGGAGCAAGCTCTGCGCTTAGTCACGTTAGCCTTTTTTGGTCGGGTGGTAGATCTTTTATGGCGAGGTAGTTGTATACCGGGGTCATCTAGCAGCCGATGGAATTTACGTTGAGATTTGCAAAGGGTTTTCAATGCTCGGGTGAGAAAGTATCTCTTGAATGATGGATTTTTTTCTGCCCTTCTTCTTTGTGCTCGTGAGTTTTGACAAAATGTATGCCCGTGTGTTGTGCTCGCGTGGAACATTTTTTACTACTGCAGAACTGTATATTGTTATTCTCTCCCGAACCAGAGCCAAGTACTCAGAGAGATTGTTGTTCTTGGCTTTATATTCTCCCAGTAGTTGAGAAGAAACAAGCTCAGAATCGGTGAAGATTTTTAACTCTTTAGCTCCCAAGTCTTCGGCCAAGTGTAGCCCCGTGAGGAAGGATTCATACTCTGCCTAGTTATTCGAGGTTGGGAAGGATAGGGTGAGGGAGACTTTGATCAGATTCCCTCCTTGTTTTCAAGGATGATACAAAGATGGTCCACTTGCCGAGGAGGCAGACGTGGTCGTTTCTGCCACAAAGTCGGCTAGCACTTGAGCTTTAAGGGACATTCTGCTCTCGTACCAGATGTCAAATTCAGAGAGTTCTAGTGACCATTTGAGCATTCTGACATCCATGTCGGGACGATCGAGTAGCTGTTTCATGGGCTGGTCAGTTCGTACGACAATCATGTGAGATATGAAATAGTGTCTCAATCTTCTCGCCACGTTGATGAGGGCCATGCCTACTTTTTCAATTTGTTGGTATCCAAGTTATGGGCCTCGTATGGCCTTGTTAGTGAAGTATATGGGTTTCTTCCCCTCGGGGATCTTGCAAACGAGAGTCGCGCTGACGGCCTCGGCTGATACGGCGAGGTAAAGGTAGAGAGTCTCCCTGTTGTCTGGTTGCGAGAGGACTGGTGGTTGAAAGAGAGCTTGTTTGAGGTGGATAAGGGTTTGTTCTCACTCCTTGGTCCATTCGAACGTTGCTTCCTTGAGAAGAAGTTTGAAAAGGGGAAGTGCATGTTGGGCAGACTTTGCTACGAAGGGGGACAACGAGGTAAGCATCATGTTTAGGGATTGAATTGATTTCTTCGAGTTTGGTGTCAGGAATTCGGAGAAGGCCCTGCATTCTTTGGGGTTTTCTTTGATTCCTTGTTCTTTCATATAGAAACCAAGGAACTTACCTGCCTGAAAGTCGAAGGTGCACTTCTCCGGATAGAACTTCATCTTGCATCTCCTTTCCTGGTCGAAGACACTTTTTAGGTGGAGCGTATGGTCGAATTCCTCTTGGGATTTCACAATCATGTCGTCCATGTAGACTTCGAGCATGTTCCCAATCTCACCTCGGAAGACTTTTGTTCATCATTCGCTGGTAGGTAGCGCCGGTGTTCTTCAAGCCGAAAGGAATTACGTTGTAGTAGTAGTTGCCCGACTCGGTTATGAAGGTCGTGTATTTTTTTTCTCCGTTTGCCATGGGGATCTGGTTGTACCTTGAATATGCATCCATAAAAGACAACAATTTGAAACCTATAGAGTTATCAAATAGTCTATCTATGTTAGGTAAAGGGTAAGCATTTTTAGGCAAGCCCTGTTAATATCAGTATAATCAATGCACATTCTCCATTTTCCATTAGACTTTTTGAAAAGTATAACGTTTGAAAGCCAGGTTATGTACTGGGCTTCTGAAATGAAATTTTCCCCTAGAAGGTCTTTTACAGCTTTTTCAGTAGACTCCGCTTTTTTGGGAGACTACTTATGCCTACGTTTTACTACAACTCTAGTGGCAGGGTCAATGATTATCTGGTGGCAGGACACTTTAGGGTCTAGTCTGGGCATCTTCATGACGCTCCATGCGAACAGGTCAGCTTTCTTTCTTATGCAGGCCTTCAATTGCTTCCTCGTAAGGTCGGGGTAGCCAATGCCAATTTTCACCCCTTTATTTAGGTCGCTTATGAGGAGGATAACTTCGAACTCATCATTTGGGATGGGGCGCCTAGGATGGGCAGGCTTCTCGTTGATATCTAGAGCTAGGGAGGTTTCCGCTGCTAGCCAGACTCCTATCTCTTTTTTCTTCTGCTCCTTCAATTCATCTTTGGTGAAGGGACTATCTAGGACAACCAAGTCGACATGAGGCATTGGCTTTGGCTCCTCCAAGGCACTGAGTCACGCTGGCTTGTTGGCAGTTCTGGGCGGCACGTTGATGGAGTTCTGCCCCTTCGAGGCCGCTTCAAAGCACCTCCTCGCAACTTCTATGTCTTCGTGGAAGGTGGCGAGGGCCCCTTGGTCGTGTAGTACTTCATCTTCAAATGAATAGTGGATGGCACGACGATCAGTTCGGCCAGAGTTTGTCTTTCCAGGATGCACTAGTACAGAGAAGGGCAGTCTATCACCAAGAATTGGACTTTGACCAATTTGGCGGTCTCTGCCGCTCCGACAGTGACAAATAGTTTGACATAACCCCGTGTCTTTGTGGTCACAATTTTGAAGCCCTGCGGATCAGAGCCCACGTAGGGTATAAAATGTGTTTCGTCGAGCTGCAAAGTCAGGAACAACTAATAGTATATGATGTCGGCCAAACTTCCATGGTCAACCACTATGTGAAGGACGTCGAAGTTTGCCATTCAATGCCTCAGGATAAAAGGGATGTTGAAGTTGGGGGATCCACCAGGGAGCTCCTCGTGATAGAATGTGATAGGGACTTAGCTTCCCTGGAATTTGTTGAGAGTGGAGTTTTGGCTCGAGCTCGCATTGATGATTTGCTCGAACTTCCTTTTCACCGACCCTATGGTGAGTTTGTTGAATACCCCACCAGATATGAGCATGGCGGAGGGGAAAGTTTCCTATGTGTTGTGCGCTTCCAAATGGATGGAGTTTTTGGCCCCATCGGGGACGTAGAAGTCCTTAGGCCGGGAGATGGACATGGCGATCTGCAGGTTGGTGGTGTCGTTTGAGGGTGTCTTCTCCTCCTCGACCATCTTTGCTTCTCGGGCGTCTTGCCGAGGAGCCTCACTTCTCTTGGTGTAGTGCTTCAGATGTCTGTCCCTGATGAGAATTTCAATTGCATCCTTGAGGTGGATGCACTATTTGGTAACGTGCTTGTGGCTCTTGTGGAAGTGACAATACTTGGTCTAGTCCGCAGTAGGCTTAAGAGGTGTTTGCTTAGGAAAATGTGTCGCATCATTGCGAAGAGGGGCCGGCGAAAGACAGAAGAGTCGCCACCATTTTGTTATTTATCCCAAAGATAGGGAAAGGAAATGATCAGAGAAAACCTACGAAAGGGGAATAAGACAGGTCATCGCAACCAAATCTCGGGTTCGGGAGTCGGTTACGCAAGGGGAAGGTATTAGCACCCCTCACGTCCGTCGTACTCGACGGGATCCATGCTTGTTGTCTAGTCTATGGGTGAAAAATAAACTATATACGACTGCTAATGCTAAACGGAAGGAACTAAAAAGAACGGAAAGAACTGACTCGATAGGACATCTCTGCCCTATGCCTATGTATTCCCTCGTGCAATGGGAAAGTCAGAGTCAACGTAGTTCGGGAAACTACGGTGGGGGGATTGCTCGCCAAGACATCGCATCTTGTGCCTACGTATTCTCGTCTGGTACGAGAAATCAGAGCAAAATGTAGTTCAGGCTAACTACGGGTAAACAGGGGGGTTCTCGACCATACAAGGGCGAGAGAAAAGATAGACGATACTAGCGTACACATTCTAGCAGTTAGGTGTATTGTTGCTCGACCATTGGATACTTAGGCATTACCTATTTGCGGTAGAACGGACGTAGTATGTCATTGGTTTAAAGGTACGGGGAACCTAAAGGTTGAGAATAATGGGCTAGTCTCGATTGCACGGGGCAAGAAAAAGGGATGTTAGTTATCAGCAGGAAAGTCTCGATCGCACGGAAGCAAGAGAAAAAAGAAGTTAGTTGTTAGTGTGCTCTCCAAGACATCGCATCTTGTGCCTACATATTCTCATCTGGCATGAGAAATAAGAGCAGCTGTAGTTCGGCTAACTACAGGAAAGAGGGAAAAGTGAGAAAAGTGCTCGCTAGGATTATCGCAATCCTATGCCTACGTACTCTCAACAGATATGAGAGATCAGAGCAGCTGTAGTTCAACCAACTACGGAAAACGATCTCGATTGCACGGGGGCAAGAGAAGGGATCTCAATCACCATGATGCGAGAGAAAGGAGTCTCGATCGCACTGGGGCGAGAGAAAAGAGTTTCGATCGCACAGGGGCGAGAGAAAAAAGAGGAACTAGGCCTAACACGCCTAAACGGGAAGGAACTCGGGACACACACGCTAGAACCTAAGGCGTAGGAGCGAATGCGTCGTATATTGCCCAAAAGGCATACACTAAACACTCTAGATGAATAAGAGGAAGTCCCTCACTCATCATTTCCCACGTATCTATTGCTTAGAACTCACAACGCTCGGCGGTTGTTTAAAAGACTTGAATTAGAAAGATGTTACCGAACGGAGTGGTTCCATTGACCATTGACATCGTATGCAAGCTCCATTCTAATCTTCTCCTCTTTGATCCATGATGATGACGCTTCGAATCGGGACCAATGTGACGCTAAATCGTCGTAGTTCGACTTATAAGAGAAGTCAAACTTTAAGAGGTTGCGTATTGATATCCGTGTCAAGGACAAGATAGAGAAATGATATTGAGAATCATTCTCCAATTGAATCGTGTCACACGGACCAAAAACAGTGGGATCTCGTCTTGCAGATACAAGACTTCATCGATCACAGAAAGTCAAAATAAAATCGAAAGACGATAAGAAACGAGGAGAGAAAAAAGGTGGTCTCGGATCCAATATTATTCATCAATAATTTGACTGGTAATGAATTACGGAAGTATCGTCATCGACCCAAAACAGATGAAATGACATAAAGTCGAAAATGAGAAAGAGGAGAGAAAGTCGGTCACAGGTCCATCATTTCTCATCAATAATTTGACAGAAAAACAATAGAGGTCTCATCATCGACCTAAACTGAAAATGGGACAAAATGCCCAATAACAAAAGAGAAATGGAATAACCTCTAAAATAAAAAGCTTAACTTCTAAAAGAAATAAAATTGAAACTTCAAATAAAAAAATAATAAACTTCTATAAATATAATATATATAAATTCTAAAATAAAGAAGAGGATATTAATATATAAAAGTTGTTTACAAAAATAAAACAAAACTATAATACATAATATATAATAATAATTTAAAAAAGAGTTAAGAAAAAAAAGAAAAAAAGAAAACAGGGGGGATAACAGTCAGACAGAGGTGATAATCCAGCAAGCTACACGGTGGGCTTTGAGCCTACAATCAGTAATAAAACCAACAGCCAACAAAGGGGTGTACATAAGGAAAACAGGGGGTATGCTCCAGCAAAATCCAGAAAGAAACAGTTGGGCCAAAGGCCCACTAACCCAATTGGAGGTGTCCGCGAGCTGCATCTTCTTCCTCCTCACTTCTGTAAACCCTAATTTCGCCTCTTCTTCAACATCACTCTCATGTCCAACCTAACTTTGCCGTCGACGGTCAACAGCTCCTCTCATCTGTTCGTTCTTCATCTTTTTTCAACAAAACATTTTCTTACAAAATCTTCTCCGATCCGAACACTTCTCCTTCTCGAAACTTCTCTTCCTCAGATCTCACGCTGTCCTTCTCCGATCTCATACTCTTTTCTCCACCTGTTAAGAAAAATCAACACCGGATGGCAAACAAACGAACTTAGACAAAACCAATTTGCTACATTCAGAGATTGCTATTGATTGTTGTTGCGGTTGCATGTTTGAAGTTTTACGGTTATGGAGTGTGGGTTTGAGGAAAGTTTAGATGGGTTTCGAAAATCTGGGTTTGATTTTAAGGTTGAAGATCTGGGCGTATTTTAGTCGGAAGAAAGGGCCGTGAAAGGTTGTTGTTTGATGTTGATGATGATGGAAGATGAAGTGTGAGGGAAAGTTCATAGTTTTAAGCTTTGGTTATGGAGGTAATTTCTGGGTAATGGTTGGATCTTACAGGTTGTTTTTGAGATGATGGAAGTTTATCAATGGTGGTTTTGAAATCTGGGTTGGCGAAATCGTGAGCTTTGAAGATTTGAGAATGGAGGACACATTTGGGTTCTACGAATAGGTTTGTTGGTTGTTGATGAGTGTTCGTCGAAAATGGAAGAAGGAAGGTGACAGATTTCATGGCGGAAAGAGTCGTTGTTATGGCTGGAGTGTTGGGTTTTGTTGGCTGTTAGTCAGAGTTTGAAGATAGTTCGAAGAAAATCACCGGAAAAGTTTGTGGTGATGGAGTTAGTTTGAGATTTGTTGTTGGAGTTAGATCTGAGACTGGATTCTGGGTTACGACATAGTTGGATAAAGATCTGAATCTGGTTGATGTTTTGATCGAAGCTTTGTTGTTGTTTGTTCGTGAATGAAGATGGATCTGAAGAAGTTTTGTGTTGATCATTGTGTATGAAAATGATGAAGATCTATGAAGATCTGGCGAATTGTTATGAAAATTTGAAGATATGAAGGTTTCGTATGAATTTTGAGTTTGATGAATTTCTGGAGAATTTGTGAAGAAGGTTGATGAACATGATGAAGTTGGATGAATGTGTATGAAGAATTCTGGGAAATCTATATGAACATGACGAATATTCATGATGAAATCTGGAAAAGTATGTTGGAGCTATGAAGGTTTGAATATTTAGAAAAAAAAAGATATATGAACGTGGATGAGTTTATGAATGTTTCTGGAAAATCATGATGTAGTTTGATGAACGCGGATGAAATCTGGAAACAAGATGTATGAAGTTATGAAGGTTGATGAAGAATCTGGAAAATTTGAGTGGAGATTGATGAACACAGATGAATTTCGGATGCGTTTTCCGGTGATAGGTTGAGTTTTCCGATGAGGTGGAGGGTGGCGTTACTGTAGCTAGGTCTAGGGTTAGGGTTGGGGTTCTTGGGGTTAGGGTACTGTAGCGGCTAGGGTTTTCAGTCCCCAAGGAGGGGGACAATGAATAGTGCTGGAGGCTACTAGGGTTCGACAAGTGAGAGCAGATGAATAGTAGTGAGGTTTAAATACACGACACATGGCATGCTGTACTGGCTTGATTAAAATGTTTAATGATGTTGTTAATTAAATGATAACTGGAATTAATGCTGACTTAATTAAATGAAACTAATAATAATCTAAAACTAATTAAATCCTAATAACCCCTAAATTAAACTTAGACTAATTAATTAAATAAATTTAAATTAACAAATTCTACTCCTAAAAATAAATAAAAGCAAATAATAAAAATATTTTATAAAAGTTGATAATAAAATCTATTTCCTATTTTCTATAAAAAGAAAACTATTTCTATTAAATTCAAATAAAAATCAATTAATAACCTATTTTAAAAAATATTTTCTAAAAGACTTAATCCTAGAAATTATTTTAAAAACCCTAATAAAATCAAATAAATATATTTCTATAAAAAACAAAAAAAAATAGTTCTATTTCTATTTAATTCAAAAACAACTATATTAAAATCCTATTTAAAATATTGTTTATATAATTAAATATAAAACAAAAACTATTCTAAATAATTAAATAAGACAAAAAACAACAATAAAAATGTGAAAATGCCATGGAAAACAGGCGAGCACCGAAATGCGCCGATTTTTATCGACACGGATTGAATTATCAAGAGGAGAGCGACTTTTCGCTCGATTTCGACACTGAACTTCTTGTTTGAATTGATTTGAATCGCCTAAAACGCGAGCCACGCGGCTAAAATCCTGATAAATTCAATCCAGCTGATAACACGGGCAAAATGCGACCTAAGTGATATGCAGATGAAAACGAAGCAAAAGCCAGTCAAAGCTAGAAAAAGGATAGGCAAATTTTAGGGTGCAACAGTTGCCCCTATTCAATCGAATTGGACCGGAATGGATGAAAAGCAACCACTTTCAGACATTCAAGGTAGAAGATGATTGAATACAAAAGAACCCAGAAATTTGCAGTCTGTTTAGGATGTAAACTGTAGAATCTGTCAATCAGGCTCACCTGAGAAATGCATCTGATAAGTTGAGGAAAATGAGCTAACTCATCACCAATACGGAAAGCATCGACACGCAGTCGGAAGAAACATCTGCTGATCCAAGCAGGCATTCGCTAAATAAAAGAGAGCATCGAACCCAAAGGCCAGCTCAACACGAAGTTAAGAAGAACATCTGACTTCGCCGTCAGGCATCTGTTAAATAAAAACAGGCATCGAACCCGAAGGCCGGCTCAACCCGAAGTTGAGAAGATCTTATCCAAAACTCGCATCATCTAAGGATAGGCGGAGAGAAAACCAAATCCAAATCTTGCATCGTCTAAGGATAGACGGATAGAAAATTATATCCAAATCTTGCATCGTCTAAGGATAGACGGAGAGAAAACCATATCCAAAACTCGCACCGTCTAAGGATAGACGGAGAGAAGCACCATATCTAAATCACTCACATCGTCTAATGATAGACGGAGAGAAGCATCATATCTAAAATCACATCGTCTAAGAGTAGATGGAGAGGAACCATATCCAAAATCACATCGTCTAAGAGTAGACGGAGAGGAACCATATCCAAAATCACATCGTCTAAGAGTAGACAGAGAGGAACCATATCCAAATCACTCACATCGTCTAAGAGTAGATGGGAAGGAACCATATCCAAATCACTCACATCGTCTAAGAGTAGACGGAGAGGAACCGTATGGGGATGTCATCATCAGAGGGCTGACAGATAAAGAAAATATGCTTGGAGATGTCATCGTCAGAGGGCTGACGTACAAAGAAAATATGCTTGGAGATATCATCGTCAGAGGGCTGACGTACAAAGAAAATCTGCTTGGAGATGTCATCATTAGAGGGCTGATGGACAAAGAAAATATTCTTGGAGATGTCATCATCAGAGGGCTGACGGACAAAGAAAATCTGCTTGGAGATGTCATCATCAGAGGGCTGACAAAAAAAGAACGACTGACGTATGATCTGGCACCTAAAAGTAAGCAAGTAGATGAGTTGACTGAACCAGGCCATTGGAGTTATACCACTGTCTTGATTGAAGAGCTGGTTCAGGTTGCCACGGAAGGCTAACAGAAACTGGCTTATGCTTCACATGCACATGTTTGAATATATTTTTATGGCGTAATGCTCCATACGAAATGGAAATGCTACGCATTTGAGGATGAAATGCAAAGATGATGCAAATATGATAACTATATACAAAAAATGCAGATGCAGGCTCGGGCTGCTGGGGGAAGTTGGATGTGAAAGAACCACTCCAGCAAAATAAATGCTGAAGAGGTGAAGCCAACTCCACTGGGAATAACCGGATGTGCCAAGTATGATTAGACTTTTGCTGGGGAAGACAGGTGAAGGGTTACGACTTCTCGACATTCATCTTGAACCTGAAGATTGACTGCACCTGCTTGAATAGCTCTGAGTAGCTCTGAAGATATGGAGAGGAAAAGTTCCTTTATTTCCAAACTTACCCCAGCCTGTGGGTTCTCTGTATAAACTTGCCCTTGATTGGCTGATTTGTAGAGAAGTGCCCCTGGCTGACTTTGAGAGATTTATCGAATCTCGACCTGATTGCCCCAAATTAACTGATCTTCGGATGGCTGACTCCTTTGATGATCATTTGATATGCCTTGCCCCTGCTCAACGGAGTATTCCGGCGCTCTGTATCTTATCTCGACCAAACTTTCCACTGTAGGAACTCTCCTGATGTCAAGTGCTTACTCACAAGTAAAATAAATTGTTTTGCGAAGATAATACTAATGCAATGCATATGACAGTTTTGAAATCCAAGTCTGTTCACTGGAAAAAAAGTTGTGACATACAGTGAACGCATCACTTATCAGAGTGTCAATATCAATACCCATAAGGTAAGAAAATCCTTTTTAGGAGTCAGTTTTGACGCGATCTTTACTGAAGTATGCTTTCGAAACAAGCCTGCTTCAATTAGGACTTTTGAAGGTGGTAACTTGGTGTCGCTACTGTGAAAAACGAGGCCGGCAAAACAGAAGAGTCGCAACCTTTCGTTATTTATCCCTCAGAGCGGGAAAGGAAACGATCGGGAAAAACCTGACGCAAAGGGTATAAGACATGGTCATCGCAACCATTATCTGGGTTCGGGAGTCGGTTACGCAAGGGGAAGGTATTAGCACCCCTCACGTCCATCGTACTCGATGGGATCCACGCTTGTTGGTTTGTCTACGGGTGAAAAAACAATCTATCTACGGCTTCTAAGGCTAAACGGAAAGAAACTGACTCGATAGAGCATCGCGCTTTATGCCTACGTATTCCCTCGTGCAATGGGAAAGTCAGAGTCAACGTAGTTTAGGAAACTACGGAGGATTTTGCTCGCCGAGATATCGCATCTCGTGCCTACGTACTTCCACACAGCGTGAAAGCTCAGAGCTTGCGTAGTTCAGGCTAACTACAGCTAGACAGGGTGTTCTCGATCACACAAGGATGAGAGAAAGGATTGACGATACTAGCGTACGCATTCTAGCAGTTTATGTGTATGCTGCTCGCTCGACGGAGACTTAGGCCTTACCTGTTTGCGGTAGAACGGACGTAGTATGTCGGGTTTTGAAGGTATGGGAACCTACGGGTTCTAGAGCTACGGTCTGGTCTCAATTGCGCTAGGGCAAGAGAAAGGGAACATCAGTCGTCAGCGGGAAAGTCTCGATCGCACGGCAGCGAGAGAACAAAGAAATTAGTTGTTAGTGTGCTCGCTAGGATATCGCATCCTATACCTACATATTCTCATCTGGCATGAGAAATCAGAGTAGCTGTAGTTCGGCCAACTACAGCAAAACAGGGAAAAGGGAAAAGGGAGCTCGCTAGGATATCGCAATCCTATGCCTACGTACTCTCGTCTGGCACGAGAGATCAAAGAAAACATAGTTCGATGGGAAAACGAGTCTCGATTGCACAGGGGCAAGAGAAGGGGTCTCAATCGCCTGAATGCGAGAGAAAAGGGTTTCGATCGCACGGGGGCGAGAACAAAGAGGAAGTAGGCTTACGCCTAAACGGGAAGGAACTCGGGACACACACGCAAGAACCTAATACGTAGGAGCGAGTGCGTCATATATTACCCAGGGGACATATACTAAACACCCTAAACGATCGAGGGGAGACCGCTCGATTGTCATTTTCTACGTATCTGACGATACAGCTCACAACACTCGACGGTTGCCTGAAGACTTGAATAAGAAAGATGATGTTGAACGAAGCGGCTCCGTTGGCTCTTGACATGTGCGCAAGCTCCATTCCAATCTTCTCCTCTCTGTATCCTTGATGAGGACGCTCGAATCAGTAACAATGTAACGCTTAGACCGTCATGGTTCGACTTATACGAGAAATCGAACTCTAAGAGGTAGCGTATTGATGTTCGTGTCAAAGACAAGATAGATAAATGATATCGAAAATCATTCTCCAATTGAATCATGTCACACGGCCAGCCAAAAATAAAATCGAAGGTAAAATCGGATAGAAAAGAAAATAGGAGAGAAATCCAACGACAAATGAAAATAAAGTCTACTCCTAAAATACGACAATTAATCTCTAATAGAAAATATTCTAAAGAAATTATAAAGAAAATGCGTAATAGAAAACTAGAATATAAAATCTATCTCACTCTAATAATATCCTACAAGAAAATAGAATGAAAATTCTATACAAATATCTATATATCCTATAATATGCTAAAAATAATAGAATATAAATTCTATAAAAAAAATATGCATAATATTCTAACTATGAAAATAATCGCTAAAAGAAAATAGGAAAATAAAACTAAACTATTACAATCAATCATCTAATACAAGGGAAATTGAAAATTGAAAGGGGAGGGGGGTACATTCTGAAAACTGGGGGTAAAGCAGAAAAAACATGGCCCAACCCACAATACAAAAAATTCAGAAAATAAAAAAGAAAAACAAAGGCAATGGGGGGGTGTGCGCTGCAACATGAGGGTGTGAGCCAGGAAATGCGCTGGGCCCAGCCGATTTGAGAATCCCTTAGCCAAAAATCCAAAAACACAAGGGACGGGAGGTGTAGCGTGGAATGCAGGGGTGTGAATCCAAAATCTCGTTGGGCTTGAGGCCCAATCCCAACCCACGAGCCTTCCTTCACTTCTCCCAAACACAATTCTGAAACCCTAAGTCTTTTCTTCTTCCACTCAACCGCCTTCACTTCCTCCGTCTCCCTCACTGCCTATCTTTTTTCCCTGCTTCGCTAACCTTCTTCTTTCGTGTTAAACAAAAAACCTATTAAACATCCATAAATCTGAAGGAATTAGTTCGTAAATCTGGAGATTGCAAGGTAGATCATTTCCCGTTCGCTGATTCAGAGTGATTTGAAGATTTGCGTGATGCAAAGTGATACTGAAGGAGGTTGAAGCTTCGTCCATGAAGAACTTGATGAAGATAAGATCCAGATCGTGAACCCGGAATTGGTTTTGGACTGAAGTTGGTTGAAGCTTCGTTGGATTGGAACTGGAAGAGATTTGGAGGTTGAATGTTCTGACGTACACGGGGGAGATTTGTTGATCTTTCGGTGAATATTGTTGATGATTTTCTGATGAAGGTTTGAGGAATGTTGAGGATCTGGTGCTAAGCAGATGAAAGTTTCTTGAAGTTTTGGAAATAATTGATGAACATTCATGGATCTGGGAATTTCTTGATGAACTGGGGAAAAGAAACGAAGAACACGATGGTGTTCTTGAATCTTCTGGAAAAATACATATGAATATGAAGGTTTCACGGTGAACTGTTGAGGAATCAGGATGAACGATGAAGATCTTATGATGGATGGAAGATTCCGATGAACGTGGTTGAATCATTTGTTGAAGAACACGGTGGATCTAGAAATCTGGTGAAGATCAGGAAGATCTGATGAATTTTCCGGTGAAGGTGCTCTTTCCGGCAACGGTTACCACTTCTGGCGACAGTTGCGGTGGCTCCGGTGATGGTTGTGGCGGTCCCTGCGGCGGCTGCATGGTCGGCGGCGAGGAGAGATGGTGAAGCAGGTGTGAGACGCGTGGCCTGCGGAGGAAGGGGAGAGAGACGCGTGGCAGCATGCATGACTGGTGAGGTGGCGTGAGAGTGTGATGTGTCAGGTGGAGGATGCATGCAGAAGTGAGTTGGCAAGAGAGAGAAGGAACGGGTGTGCTACTTATATGATGACAAGTGGCAGGGTGGACTTGTGGTCCTCCAGAAATGGCCAAGTGGCCCATGAATTCAGACTAATGACTGTGATTAACAAACTAAGACTCCATTAATCACACAATTAAAATGCCAATGATTATTAAACAACTCCATTAATGGAAAACGAAATTTAATGCTAAGTGCTTAAAAAAACAGCCAATTAAGACAATTAAAAAAAGATTAATATTCAAACTAACATCTAATTAATCCTAAAAGGAAATTAACACCCAATTAAATCTTAAAATGGGGATTAATCCTATTAATATTTAAAAGAACTAGTATCTATAAATCTCTAAACAAATCAATTAAATCTAAAATGGGAGAAATTAAATCTAAAAAAATTATCTATTAATTTCTAAAAAACCCTATTAATATCTAAAAGAGAATTAAATCTACTAATGAATTAAATCTATTAACTTTTAACAAATTCAATTAATATCTAAACAAGTTCAATTAATATCTAACAAATTCTAAAAAGAGAAGAATTTAAAATCTATTTAAAAATTTCTAGAAAAGGAAATACCCTATTAAAACTATTTAAAAAAACACATTTAATATCTAGAAAAATCAATTAAATCTATTAATCCATTAAAATCCATTAAAAAAATTCTAAAAAATGAGAAAAAAAATCTAAAAATGCAATAAAGCCGATTAAATTGATTAGAAAACAAATGCGCGACTATAGCGAAATAAAAGGTAAAAACCGAACACCGAAATGTCCTCAAAAACAACAACAAGAGCTGAAAACACCGGGACGAGCACAAATTCTCAAAACAACTTATTTGAACTAGCCTGAAATGCCTGAAGCGTCAGGAGAGGCTGTAATCCCGATAAAACCAATTTGACTGCAAAAATGCAATGTATGCGGTATGTAAATGCAGGATGCAAAATGGGTCGAAACATAAGCCAAATGCGATAATTGGTTGGTCAAATTTTGGGGTGCAACAGCTGCCCCTATTCAAGCGGCTTGGACCTGAAGGGTTGAGAAGCGAACGGCTTTCAATCATTCAAAGGTAAAAGACGATTGAATACAAAAGAAACCCAGAATTTGCCAACCTGCAGAAATAAACTACACAAACTGCTTGGGGAACAAATATCTAGAAAACCGAATCCAATTGTCACGGCAACAAACTGATCAATCATCTGACAAAGAAACTGACTTTAGCACTAGTTATCTGTGTGACGCCACAGATACCAAACCTGAAGGTTGGATCAACATGCACTTGATCCTCTCACGTGGTCTAATGATAGACAGGAAGAAAAACAATCTTGATCTCGTATCGTCTAATGATAGACGAGAGGAAAATTCTATTCAAATCTCGCATTTTCTAATGATAGACGAGAGGAAAGCCTTGTCCGAATCTCGCATCGTCTAATGATAGACGAGAGGAAAATCATGTTCAAATCTCGCATCGTCTAATGATAGACGAGAGGAAAATACTTTGTCCAAAGAATCACATCGTCAGTGAGAACTAACGGAAAGAAAACCATATAAACTTCAACACCACCCATCAAATTTCAGAATCCTTTCGTCTACAGGAGTTGATGGAAAGAACAATATCCTCAAAGGGGCCACATCATCAATAAGGATTGACAGGAAGAAAACCACCTTCAAATAGCCATGTCGTCAACAAGAATCGACAACTAGGAAAACCAAACATTCTTCAAAGAGCCTCGACGTCAATAAGGATCGACGGTCAGAAAAACACTTCTTAAAATGTCATCTCATCCGATAAACAGAAAGAAAGCCAATATCTGAAAGATCACCTTGAAACCTCTCAACGTCTAAAGATAGACGGAGAAAACCGTACTCGAACTCATGATGTCTAATGATAGACGGAGAAAATATCTTGTTCAAACTCACAACGTCTAAAGATAGACGGAGAAAATATCTGCTCAAACTCACGACGCCTAAAAGATAGACGGAGAAAATATCTGCTCAAACTCACGACGCCTAAAGATAGACGGATAAAATTCCTGTTGGGGGAAATACATCGTCAATAGGAATTGACGGGAAGAACAGTTTGTCTTCATCAGATGATCGATAGACAAAGCATAACCGTCGCTTGATCTGAGAATTAAATAAACCAAAGAGATGTCTGAACAAAGCTGTTGGATAAATGCCCCTGAACTGATTGCAGAGTGATTCATATTGCCACGGAAAGCGGATAGAAAAAACTGGCTTATGCTTCGTATGCATATACGCATGTTTACATTTTTCTATAGCGTAATGCTCCATATAAGATGGAATGCCACGCATTTGGCGATGAAATGCAAACATGATGCAAATATGATGATATATGCAAGATGCAAATGCAGGCTCGGGATGCTGGAGAAAAGTTGTACACAAAAGGACCATCCTAGCAAAATAAATGCTGGAAAGGTGAAGCTAACTCCACTACTGGAGAAACTGGATACGGAACCGCTTCAGCAAAATAAATGATGAAGACAAAGCCAACTCCGCTGGGGGTAACCAGGTACCACAGAATTATTCCAGCAAAATAAATGCTGGAAAGGTGAAATGACTCCGCTAGGGATAACCAAATGTGCTAAGCATGATCGGACTTCCCTGAGGATAGCTTACACGTGCCAATGAAAATTGGACTTTTACTGGGGAAAACAGACGGAGTCTTTCTGCGTACCAATGAAGTTTGGATTTTGAGATTGATGCGCCAACACGGATGGGCCTCACGATGATTGCCAATATGGATCGGGCTTTAGGAATGGCGCGCTAATAAGGATTGGGCTTCTTGACAATTGCCAATAAGGATTGGGCTTTAGGCTATCCGTGATGGGTCAAGTACGACTGACGCTGAAAAACATTCTGTCTGAATTCACCATTTCTGGTTGAAGAGTCAAGGGATAATAGCACGACTTCCCGACATTCGTCTCACACTTGAAGATCGGTCGAACCTTCTTGAGTAGCTCTGAGTAACTCTGATGACACAGAGAGGAACAATTCCTTCACTTCTGATATGCCTCAGTCTGTGGGATCCCTATGGGGATATTCCTCAAAAGGAAACCTAAAAATCTGTACCCTGATGGTTTAACAAGAACTGCCCCAGCACTCTGAACCTCGGAGAGATGCTTCGGATCAAATGCCCCTCGGACAAGGAACAATTTATGCGTTTTTGTTAGAGTGGCCTGCCCCTGTCTGCAACGACTTTGCCCCTGATTGACTGATCTGTGGGGAGATACACTGGTTATCTTCGAGAGATTGATCAAATCTCGACCTGACTGCTTCAGAATAACCGACTTCGGATGGCTGACATCACTAGGGATTACCTGATATAGCTTGCCCCGGTTCACGGAGTATTCGGGCGTTCTGCACTCTATCCTGATCAGACTTTCCACTGTAGGAACTTTCCTGCTGTCAAGCACTTACTTGCAAATAAAACAAGTTGTTCTACCTAAAAGATATATTAATGCAATGCATATGACAGTTTTGACATCCAATCTGTTCACTGGGAAAGAATAAAAATAGTTTATGGCATATAATGCACAAATCATTTATCAAGAATATCAACATCAGTACCAACATGGTAAGAAGAACTTTTTTAGGAGTCAGTTTCGACGTGATCTTTACCGATGTATGCCTTCGAAACAAACCCTGCTTCAATTAGGACTTTTGAAGGTTGTAACATGGTCAGGTTCACGGTTTTGAAGGAAAGGATAAAGGCTCAAAATTTATTTTCACCCACCTGTTCTCCGTGATGTTCTTCAATCCTACGTTTAGCTAATTCGGCCTTAGCGCTCACTTCTCAAAGGTTGAAGGATAGGAGTGACAGTTCGAGAAACCATGAGTTTTCGGAGTGACAGCCACTCACTTTTCGTCTTTGACACTTGGGGTCACACGACTCGTATTTCGTTTGAGGATTTTTCTTTTGGTAATCCTTTTCATTTTTTTAGTTCTTCGTTTTCCCTGATTTTTGCCTGGACTGGCTCTTTTGAGCTTCTTCTGATTATGAGGTCCAGCGGGATGCCCTCATTTTTGCCTAAGTCATTTGTTTTGACTTAGCGGGTTTTTGATTCTTTTTGCTCTCTTTTTTTTTTTAACAAGTCATGTGACACTGGTTTTATGACTCTTTGGGGAATAATGTGACTGTTTCACTCCTGATGCTTAACCACTGCGGTTTTTTTAGGCACGACCTTTAGAGGTGTGATTGATCCTAGAACAGACACTCCTTTCTGCAATTTGGATGCTCGGTCAAATTAGCTAACACCTACCCTGCCCCGGGTTAAGATTGAGGGTTTTTTCGTTTTCTGAAAGAAACTCCTACTACTAGGCTCAAAGGGGTTGACAAGGGATTATCCTCCTTATATCACCGGTGTTTAGGGATTTGAAACAATGCTTGTACATCATCAGCAGGTTTTATTTTCAAAAGCATACAATCGGAAGCTTACGCGTCTTTAAACTTCGTCATCCTCCCCGGATTCCGCTTAACCAAGTGTTGGACATTTGTAAAAACAATGAGTGAACACGAATGGATTAAATCAAAACATGCATACTCATTTCATTATCCATATCAATTGAAAACAATACAAGTTTTACGAATGCAATTAGCGCTTTTACAGAAAAGAATCTACAAATGCAAAGAAATGACATGATAAAACAAGGATTGCCAGCATCGGGGAACCGGGCTTTTCGAACTTGATTCGCTGTTGAGCCAGCCATCTTCAGAACTGATCGTCGAAGTCATCCTGATACTCCTCTGAGCATCTGCTATCAGTGAACTCTCCCATAACTTGAACTGATTCACCCACTTGGCTGGATAAAGGAAGGTTGACACCCTGAGGCATGATAGATATCCTGTTAGAGTCCAACAAGGTCTGAATCTGGCTTCGAAGCACCTTACAATCATCTGTTGAATTCCCCTGTGCCCCAACATGGTACTCACAGCGAGCGTTGGCATCAAAACCTGGAGGATACGGCGGGATCATTGGATCAGTCTCTTTCGGCACTACCAGCCCACTTTTGACCAAATCCGGCAACAGTTGATTGTACGACACCGGTAGCTGAGTAAACTTCCTTTCAAGTTTCCTTAGTCTTTGTCGGGTGTGCTGATGCGGCTGACGATGATACGATTGTTGACTCTGGCGGGTAACAGAGATCTGACAGACAGACGCAACAGGTTGCTGACTCTGAGCACTCGACGTGTCTGGATACTGAATCTGAGGTACGGGAGATTTTGGCACATCACTTCCTTCCTCCCATTCTTCTTGAGAACTGATAATTGATTCATCTTCATAAACTGCAGTATAGGGAATATCTTGAATCTTCCCGCTATTGATTCCGCTCTCGACACGTTCTCCTACTATTATCAAGTCCGCAAAGCTTGCATTCCCACAACTGAACAATGTGTCATAGTAACGGCCTTTCAAAGTATCCACAAAAAGGTTAACCATTTCTCTATCCACAAGTGGTGGTTGAACACGAGCAGCCAATTCTCTCCATCTCTGCACATACCCTCTAAAGGATTCATTCTCTGCACGAGATAATTCTTGCAAATGCACGCGACTAGGAGCCATATCCAGGTTGTAGTCGTACTGCTTCACGAAGGCATTGGCTAAATCCAACCATGATTTGATACTATCACTCTTCAACTGCATGTACCAATCCAAAGATGCTCCGATCAAACTATCTTGGAAACAGTGAATCATAAGTTTGTCATTGGCGACATGTGAAGTCATTCTTCTGCAGAACATAACCAAATGTAGCTTCGGACAAACATCCCATTTGTATTTCTCAAAATTGGGCGTCTTGAACTTCGGAGGCATCACAAGGCCTGGCACTAGACACATGCTCGCAACATTTAGGTCGAGAGTATTCTTATTTATCAAGGCAGCCATCTGATCTTCCAACAGCTGAATTCTTCTCATATGCTCAACAGCCCTAGGGTTCTCAGCATTAACCTTCGGAGTAACCCTTTGACGATCTGGCACAGGGAAAGTGAAACGCTGATAATCTATGTCACGGAGAGAAGATGCATCTCTGTCTCTGACGGGAATCTGCACATTCTGGGCTACATTGTTCACCGGAGTCCTCTGAATGTTGGCCTCACCTCTATTCATAGCTGTTATGGCTTCCATGACCTGACTCAACTGGTTCTTCAACAGTTCAAACTCGGCCTTGGTAACAAACTGATTCTGCTCCGTGGAGTCCATGATCCTTCCAGAAACTAACTCAAGTCCAATGCGAATGCCGGGAAGTCAACTGCGAGTGGGATAAAAGACGGGTAAGCTCTCTGTTCTGGCCGAGGATGGTCATGCAAGCATGAGATGCACATGAAATGCAATGCAAAATGCAACAAACACGGGATCACAGCCCCCACAAAGCTCTGAATACTGCTGCGCTGCTGACGGGATAAGTTTGCTCTGACGAGAGAAAACCAAAATACCGGGTAGACTGGAAGTCAAATTTCCTACAAAAACCCTCCCACTCACGGGTATGGACCTAAACTGACACAGGTTCGACATCCTATGCGGTCATCAGCGTCACAGACTTTCAAGAGCGATGATACGATACCCAGAAGGTGTGGCATCATCATCTCTTGAAGCGGCCTCTTTTAGCTGAATCCCAAGTGATCGGTTCCCAGAGTCGACAATCCTTAGATCTGAAATCCTTTCGACGGCCCACAGGGCTGGAAATGGAAATCATCTCAAAGAATCTCGTCTGAGTGCAGATTTCGTGGGAACTAGTGCATGTCTAACATACAGGTTCACCACCAATCTGCTCTAATACTATGTAGCTCTCAAGCCTGGGTCTGGCTTATCACTCATCAAAGCTCCCCTCCCATAATAGCACAGTAGCAACAAATAGAAATAATGCGGGAAATGTAAATACAGTAATATACAACATACAGCACAAAAATAAACACCCATAGACAAGCAAACAAGCGCTAGGATTGACTCTCATCGGGACATTGGATCCCTCAGATTGACTCGCATAGGAACCATTGGAATCCCCAGCAGAGTCGCCAGCTGCTGGGGATTGCCCAGGCAGCTAGGAAGAGAATCCAAGACAAGACTCGCTTAGAGAACCGCAGTACCCAGCAGAGTCGCCAGCTGCTGGGGATGACCCAAACAGCTAAGAAAACCAGGGCGAGACTGCAAAAAGACATCCCCAGCAGAGTCGCCAGCTGTCACTACTGTGATAAACAAGGCCGAAAAAACAGAAGAGTCGCCACCTTTCGTTATTTATCCCTCAGAGCGGGAAAGGAAACGATCGGGAAAAACCTGACGCAAAGGGTATAAGACAAGGTCATCGCAACCATTGTCTGGGTTCGGGAGTCAGTTACGCAAGGGGAAGGTATTAGCACCCCTCACGTCCATCGTACTCGATGGGATCCACGCTTGTTGGTTTGTCTACAGGTGAAAAAACAATCTATCTACGGCTTCTAAGGCTAAACGGAAAGAAACTGACTCGATAGAGCATCGTGCTCTATGCCTACGTATTCCCTCGTGCAATGGGAAAGTCAGAGTGAACGTAGTTCGGGAAACTACGGGGGATTTTGCTCGCCGAGATATTGCATCTCGTGCCTACGTACTTCTACACAGCGGAAAGATCAGAGCTTGCATAGTTCAGGCTAACTACGGCTAGACAGGGTGTTCTCGATCACACAAGGATGAGAGAAAGGATTGACGATACTAGCGTACGCATTCTAGCAGTTTAGGTGTATGCTGCTCGCTCGACGGAGACTTAGGCCTTACCTGTTTGCGGTAGAACGGACGTAGTATGTCGGGTTTTGAAGGTATGGGAACCTACGGGTTCTAGAGCTACGGTCTGGTCTCAATTGCGCTAGGGCAAGAGAAAGGGAGCATCAGTCGTCAGCGGGAAAGTCTCGATCGCACGGCAGCGAGAGAACAAAGAAATTAGTTGTTAGTGTGCTCGCTAGGATATCGCATCCTATGCCTACATATTCTCATCTGGCATGAGAAATCAGAGCAGCTGTAGTTCGGCCAACTACAGCAAAACAGGGAAAAGGGAAAAGGGAGCTCGCTAGGATATCGCAATCTTATGCCTACGTACTCTCGTCTGGCACGAGAGATCAGAGCAAACGTAGTTCGACGGAAAAACGAGTATCGATTGCACAGGAGCAAGAGAAGAGGTATCAATAGCCTGAATGCGAGAGAAAGAGGTTTCGATTGCACGGGGGGCGAGAACAAAGAGGAAGCAGGCTTACGCCTAAACGGGAAGGAACTCGGGACACACACGCAAGAACCTAATACGTAGGAGCGAGTGCGTCATATATTACCCAGGGGACATATACTAAACACCCTAAACGATCGAGGGGAGACCGCTCAATTTTCATTTCCTACGTATCTGACGATACAACTCACAACACTCGACAATTGCCTGAAGACTTGAATAAGAAAGATGATGTTGAACGAAGCGGCTCCGTTGGCTCTTGACATGTGCGCAAGCTCCACTCCAATCTTCTCCTCTCTGGATCCTTGATGAGGACGCTCGAATCAGTAACAATGTAACACTTAGACCATCATGGTTCGACTTATACGAGAAATCGAACTCTAAGAGGTAGCGTATTGATGTCCGTGTCAAATACAAGATAGAGAAATAATATCGAAAATCATTCTACAATTGAATCATGTCACACGGCCAGCCAAAAATAAAATCGAAGGTAAAATCGGATAGAAAAGAAAATAGGAGAGAAATCCAACGACAAATGAAAATAAAGCCTACTCCTAAAATACTGCAATTAATCTCTAATAAAAAATATTCTAAAGAAATTATAAAGAAAATGTGTAATAGAAAACTAGAATATAAAATCTATCTCACTCTAATAATATCCTACAAGAAAATAGAATGAAAATTCTATACAAATATCTATATATCCTATAATATGCTAAAAATAATAGAATATAAATTCTATAAAAAAAATATGCATAATATTCTAACTATGAAAATAATCCCTAAAAGAAAATAGGAAAATAAAACTAAACTATTACAATCAATCATCCAATACAAGGGAAATTGAAAATTGAAAGGGGGGGGGGGGGGGGGGGGATACATTCTGAAAACTGGGGGTAAAGCAGAAAAAACAGGGCCCAACCCACAATACAAAAAATTCAGAAAATAAAAAAGAAAAACAAAGGCAATGGGGGGTGTGCGTTGCAACATGAGGGTGTGAGCCAAGAAATGCGCTGGGCCCAGCCCATTTGAGAATCCCTCAGCCAAAAATCCAAAAACACAAGGGACGGGAGGTGTAGCGTGGAATGCATGGGTGTGAATCCAAAATCTCGTTGGGCTTGAGGCCCAAGCTCAACCCACGAGCCTTCCCTCACTTCTCCCAAACACAATTCTGAAACCCTAAGTCTTCTCTTCTTCCACTCAGCCGCCGTCACTTCCTCCGTCTCCCTCACTGCCTATCTTCTTTCCCTGCTTCTCTAACCTTCTTCTTTCGTGTTAAACAAAAAACCTGTTAAACATCCACAAATCTGAAGGAATTAGTTCATAAATTTGGAGATTGCGAGGTAGATCATTGCCCGTTTGCTGATTCAGAGTGATTTGAAGATTCGTGTGATGCAAAGTGATACTGAAGGAGGTTGAAGCTTCGTCCATGAAGAACTTGATGAAGATAAGATCCAGATCGTGAAGCCGGAATTGGTTTTGGACTGAAGTTGGTTGAAGCTTCGTTGGATCGGAACTGGAAGAGATTTGGAGGTTGAATGTTCTGACGTACACGGTGGAGATTTGTTGATCTTTTGGTTAATATTGTTGATGATTTTCTGATGAAGGTTTGAGTAATGTTGAGGATCTGGTGCTAAGCAGATGAAAGTTTCTTGAAGTTCTGGAAATAATTGATGAACATTCATGGATCTGGGAATTTCTTGATGAACTGGGGAAAGAAACGAAGAATACGACGGTGTTCTTGAATCTTCTGGAAAAATGCATATGAACATGAAGGTTTCACGGTGAACTGTTGAGGAATCAGGATGAACGATGAAGATCTTATGATGGATGGAAGATTCCGATGAACGTGGTTGAATCATTTGTTGAAGAACATGGTGGATCTAGAAATATGGTGAAGATGAGGAAGATCTGATGAATTTTCCGGTGAAGGTGCTCTTTCCAACGACGGTTACCACTTCCGACAACAGTTGCGGTGGCTCCGGTGGCGGTTGTGGCGGTCCCTGCGGCGGCTTCATGGCCGGCGGCGAGGAGAGATGGTGAAGCAGGTGTGAGACGCGTGGCCTGCGGAGAAAGGGAAGAGAGACGCATGGCAGCATGCATGACTGGTGAGGTGGCGTGAGAGTGTGATATGTCAGGTGGAGGATGCATGCAGAAGTGAGTTGGCAAGAGAGAGAAGGAACGGGTGTGCTACTTATATGATGACAAGTGGCAGCGTGGACTTGTGGGCCTCCAGAAATGGCTAAGTGGCCCATGAATTCAGACTAATGACTCTGATTAACAAACTAAGACTCCATTAGTCACACAATTAAAATGCTAATGATTATTAAACAACTCCATTAATGGAAAACGAAATTTAATGCTAAGTGCTTAAAAAAACTGTCAATTAAGACAATTAAAAAAAAAGATTAATATTCAAACTAACATCTAATTAATCCTAAAAGGAAATTAACACCCAATTAAATCTTAAAATGGGGATTAATCCTATTAATATCTAAAAGAACTAGTATCTATAAATCTCTAAACAAATCAATTAAATCTAAAATGGGAGAAATTAAATCTAGAAAAATTATCTATTAATTTCTAAAAAACCCTAGTAATATCTAAAAGAGAATTAAATCTACTAATGAATTAAATCTATTAACTTTTAACAAATTCAATTAATATCTAAACAAGTTCAATTAATATCTAACAAATTCTAAAAAGAGAAGAATTTAAAATCTATTTAAAAATTTCTAGAAAAGGAAATACCCTATTAAAACTATTTAAAAAAAACACATTTAATATCTAGAAAAATCAATTAAATCTATTAATCCATTAAAATCCATTAAAAAAATTCTAGAAAATGAGGAAAAAATCTAAAAATGCAATAAAGCCGATTAAATTGATTAGAAAACAAATGCGCGACTATAGCGAAATAAAAGGTAAAAACCAGACACCGAAATATCCTAAAAAACAACAGCAAGAGCTGAAAACACCGGGACGAGCACAAATTCTCAAAACAACTTATTCGAACTGGCCTAAAATGCCTGAAGCATCAGGAGAGGCTGTAATCTAGATAAAATCAATCTGACTGCAAAAATGCAATGTATGCGGTATGTAAATGCAGGATGCAAAATGGATCGAGACATAAGGCAAATACGATAATTGGTTGGTCAAATTTTGGGGTGCAACACTTGGCCAGGTTCACGGTTTGAAAGAAAGGATATAAGGCTCAAAGTTCTGTTTAACCCACCCACTCTCCTTGATATTCTCCAATCCTATATTCAGCTAATTCGACACAAGCGCCCACCTCTCAAAGGTTAAACGATAGGAATGGTGATTCGGGAAACCACAAGTTTCAGGAGTGACAGTCACTCGCTCTTCGTCTTTGGTGCCTGGAGTAACACGACTTGTTTTTTGTCATCATTCATTCCCTATTTTTGCCTGGACTGACTCTTTGGGGTATATCTTCTGATTTCAAAGTCCAGCGGGATGCCCTAATTTTGCCTAAGCTACTTGTTTTCAAGTTATCAACTTAGCGGGCTTCTTATTTTTTTTCTTTTCTTTTTCGGAACAAATCGTGTGACACCAGCTGGTCTGACTTGTTAAAAGGATTGTGATTGTTTCACTCTTCGTCTTTTTTAGGTACGACCTCTACAGGTGTGATTGATCCTCGAACGAGAATACTCCTTTCGCAATTTGGACGCTCGGATCAAATTAACGAACACCTACCCTGCCCCAGGTTAAGATTGATCTGAGATGTCTCGAATCTTTCCACTCTTGATTCCGCTCTCAATACGTTCTCCCGCTATCACTAAGTCAGAAAAGTTCACTGCCTTACCACCAATCATCTTATCAAAGTATGGACCTTGCAAGGTATCCACAAACAGGTCAACCAATTCTCTATCCAAAAGTGGTGGTTGAACACGAGCAGCTAACTCTCTCCATCTCTGCACATACGCTCTGAAAGATTCATTGTCCGCCTGAGATAATTCCTGCAACTGTATGCGGCTGGGAGTCATGTTGAGATTGTAATTGTACTGCTTCACAAAGGCATTAGCTAAATCTAACCATGAACGGATGCAACCACTCTCCAACTGCATGTACCAACTCAACGATGCCCCACTTAGACTGTCTTGGAAACAGTGAATCATAAGCTTGTCATCATGGACATATGAGGTCATTCTCCTACAAAACATCACCAAATGCTGCTTCGGACAACTATCTCCTTTGTACTTCTCAAAATTCGACGTCTTGAACTTCGGAGGCATCACAAGACCTGGCACCAAACACATGCTCGAAGCATTCAGATTAAGAGTATCCCGACTCATCATGGCGTCAAGTTTTTCATCCAACAGACGATATCTTCTCATAAATTCAGTAGTCTCTGGGTTCTTAGGATTAATCTTCGGAACAGTCCTTCGAAGATCTGGTACATGGAAAGTGAAATTCTGATAATCCGAGTCATGCAGAGAAGATGAATCTCTATCCTTGACAACAGTATGCTCTTGATCTCTAACAGGAATCTGCACAGGCTGGGCTTGAGCAACATTGTTCACCGGAGTCCTCTGAATATTGGTCTCTTCTCTCATCATAGTCGTCATGGCTTCCATGAGTTGATCCAACTGATTCTTCATTAATTCAAACTCTTCCCTCGTAACAACCAAATTCTACTCTCCTGAGTTCATGATCCTTCTAGAGGCTAGCTCAAATCCAATGCGAATGTCGGGAAATTAACTGCAGGTTGGAAAAAAGACGGGTAAGCTCTCCATTCCGACCGAGGATGGACATGCAAAAATGAGATGCAAATGAAATGAAATGCAAAATGTTGATGCAACAAACAAAGGATCAAAGATCCCACAAAGCTCTGAACAACTGCTGTGCTGCTGACAGGATAAGTTCAAAAGTCCGCTTTGAAGAGAAAACCAAAATACCGGGTAGGTTGAAAGTCAAGGTTTCCTGCATAACCCAATCCCTCTCACAGGTATGGACCTAATCTATGATAAGGTTCGGCATCCTATACGGTCGTCAGCGTCACAGACATTCGAGAAACGATGATACGTTCACCATTTCTGGTTTGGCATCATAGTCAAACGAAGCGGCCTCACTTAGATGACTCCCAAGTGATCGGTCTCTAGAGTCGACAACTTTCAGATCCAACACCCCCGTCCTGACCTGCAGGATGAGATGTCTTCAAAGAAAACCTCGTCTGAATGCAGATTTCGTGGGGACTAGTGCATGATGCGATACAGGTCCATTACTACTTTCCACTTCTAATGCTATGTGTATCCTTAAGCCTAGGTTTTGGCTTATCTCTCAAAGAAACAACCACCCAACAGTACAACAGCAACAGATGATAATATAGTGCAGAAAATGTAAATACAGCAATATAGAAAATACAACACACAAAATATACACACCAAAAGACAAGCAAACAAGCGCTAGGATTGACTCGCATAGGGAACAGTCGCATTCCCTGTCAGAGTCGCCAACTGTCGCATCACTGCGAAGAAGGGGTCGACAGAAGACAGAAGAGTCACCACCGTTTGTTATTTATCCCAAAGATAGGGAAAGGAAACGATCAGAGAAAACCTACGAAAGGGGGAATAAAACAGGTCATCGCAACCAAATCTCGGGTTCGGGAGTCGCTTACACAAGGGGAAGGTATTAGCACCCCCTCACGTCCGTCGTACTCGACGGGATCCACGCTTGCTGTCTAGTCTATGGGTGAAAAATAAACTATCTACGGCTGCTAATGCTAAACAGAAGGAACTGAAAAGAACGGAAAGAACTGACTCGATAGGACATCGCCGCCCTATGCCTACATATTCCTGTTGCACCCTAAAATTTGCCCAACCTATTTCTTTACCTAGCTTATGTTTCATTGCATTCATTCAAGCATTAGCATATGCATTGCATTATCATTTATGCAGGGGATCAAGAAGTGTGCCTATCAAGAGGAGGTTATCAAAGTCCAAGCCAAATCAAGAAGATTCATTTAAGCATGTAAGAGTTTATCATCCTCATCAAGTCATCAGAGAAGGTCAAAGCTTATTGAAGAAGTGGATGGTTGAAATGGTTGTATCTCCTATCTTGAGGATCAATTGAAAATCATCAGAGGATTGCAAGTCCATGGATATGAATGTAGAACATTATAGGAGCTCATGGCGATATTTGAGGATTATTATGGATTTCATCCATGTCATTATTCAAAGTGCAAGAGGCCACAGTCAAAGTTGGTGCAACTAGGGTTTTCTCCTGGTCAACCCACAGTCAACTGTGAGTCTTGAGGAGATTAAGACTCAATTACAAGAAACTATGATCATGTAATGTTGTGTTGAGACATGTCATATATTATTTCAAGATCAATTCATCAGTATTAAAGAGTGTAAGAAGTTCTCTAGGCTAGGGTTTCTAAGCTTGACAGTGTAAAATCCCCTAGTTTAGTGCCCAACTTCAAGACCACATAACTCAAGATAAAAGTTTCATCTCATCTTGATATCGACATGAGACTTGTAGAGCATGTTCTTAGCTTTCTTTTGAGTACTAGAAGTCCTTGATAGGATTTATAGAACTCAAGTTATGAAGCAGACAAATTACAGGTCATCAGATGAATGTGATTTTGGTACTTGAAAGTCAACCAACTTCCATGCCATTTTTGACATAGAAGGAGGTCTCACCTATCCTTGACCCAAACATGAATATTGTTACTTATCTTCCTAGATTTCCAAATAGTACTAGAGGACCTTGATAGAATTTGTAGAACTCAATATATGGAGCTTGCAAGGCAAGGGTATTTTGGGAAACTTGGATTATAAGTCACTTTTGGTTATAGGTCCATTTCACTACTATGCATACCTCAAATGCAAGTTTGTCCAAATTGAAAGTTGCTCAAAATGGGGTTATTTGCTCAATCAAACACCAAGGATCCATTGATATGGATTGGATTGAAGATTGGTTGAAGAAATTTTTATGGAAGGAGCTTTAAAGGCCATAAAAAGTCAAAACTCCAAATTAATTCATGATGCATCATTTCAGGAAATATTTGTGCATATTTTGAGCACACTTTGCATTTCAAGAATAATGGCATTCATGGGTTCGAAAATTGAGCCATAAAAACGCACCATTTTTCATGTTACTTAAACTTGAAGCAACATGATCAAGATCCACCATTGATCACCAAACAAGCATGAAACTTCCACCATTAGATCAAACACATTGCCAGCAACATGATTGAAGTAATTCCAAGGCTTTGCAGGCTCTATTTTGCAAGCTTCACATTCACCACAAGCTTGAAAAAGTGAAAATCAATTGGGTTGTTTTAGACCTTCATTGGGCTTATTATCCATCAAGATCTAAAATATATAAGCTGGTGATCATGTACAATGGTTCAGAGATGAAGATTGGGTGGCAGTTAAAGCAGTTACAGTTGCAACAAACTCAAGAGAAGAGCAAAATCGGATTTCAAGATTGAAGCATTTTCCAAGCAAATTGATCATTCAAGAAGCTTCCTCAGGGATCATTGAAGCTTTCTGCATTGGTTTGATCAAGAATTGTCACCTGAATCCACCTCTGTGCAAGCTTCTACACAGGTTTCTTTCCCTCAAAATATATCTTTATTCATGGAGAATTAGTATGTAATATGCATGTGGTTAGGATCCTGGTAACTCCTAGATGAGTTTAGGATAGGATAGAAGCCTGTTTATGACAATTGTTAGTAGAGCGCAATTTCTTTAAGCTTTCGGTTGGATTGATTCTTGAGAGAAAAATGAATTTAGAACTTGGAATGATGATCAGTGTAAGGAGAGGAAGATATTGATGTAAACAATTGCGCATTTTGTTGAGTTTGAGAAACTGGCACGGTGGCATCCCACCAGAGAAGACGATCGGAGTCTCTTCGGCCACCACCTGGTTCGTTCCCCCCCCCCCCCTCTCTCATATTCAAATTTCCAGATGCAATGATAGCCCTAGGATATTGATAGTTCCTTGACTTGATCCCTTCATCTGATGGTTGTGAGTTAGTTTCATGATGTGTTGACCTTCATTTATAACGTGGCAGCGTGTAAGGCATTGGATCTGATGACTTAGATGTTGAGTGGTTGAGATTAAGGCGCACCATAGTCACGCATTGACTGAAGCGCATGAGATCATTTGAATCCTGATGGACCTGGGCCTAAATTTGATACGTGCACCCCCCTGTATGGCCCATAGGAGTTTTTTAACTTGGTTTTTTTGCTATTCAGCACGCGCCTTTTGTTATTTTCATTTCTTTTTCATTATTTTTTATATTTTGAAGCATGATTGTTTTAATCCATTAAAAATAGTGAAATGCATCCATAATTCCTGAATTTTTCCCCAGGATTCCTTAATGTGTTAAATGATTTTACATGTTATTGGATTATTTTTTTAAGCATTTTTCAATTTAATTAGAATTTTCTTTGATTGGGCATTTCTTTAATTGTGAAAATATGCATGCTAGCTTGTAGGATTTTATTTCTTATGTAATGCTTGGAATTAATCCCTGATTTTTTGCATGTTGTTTCTAAATACCCTAAGTGACCTTTAGGTATTTTTATCCTGATTTTTAAGTTCTATTTGATTAGAGTTAGAAGTAGGTCTTTAGAACCTTTCTCATTTGCATTCCTCATGGCACATATCAAGGTTTTGCATTATGTTCATACCCTTAGGCTTGGAATCTTGATCTGAAATTTTGACCATAGCCTCCTAACATCTTGAGGATCCCTTAGGATTTTTAGGGTTGTTTTCCTATTTTTCCTAGATTGTACATGCTGGTTGATGTTAGTGTGTTCCCCTTTAGAACATTCACCTAGTTTTGCCCTTTAA
>CAWUDS030005390.1:0-33801 GCA_963859935.3 Lathyrus sativus | reverse complement strand
ACGTTTTCATAAAAAACACTCGTTTTGATCCGCGCGCGACAACCTGATCAATGAGCTAGGCCCTCCACGACGGAGAGATGGATTGGGCCGACCCCGTGTGATGAGCGGGACAGAGCAATATATATATATATATTATATTTATTATATATATATATATATATATATATATATATATATATATATATATATATATATATATATATATATATATATATATATATATATATATATATATATATATATATATATATATATATATATATATATATATATATATATATATATATATATATATATATATATATATATATATATATATATATATATATAAGAATCTTAATCGGTTGAGTAAGTAAATAAAATAATTAATTATATTTAATAATTAATTATTTAATTGAATATGTGCTTAAATATAAGTGGATGTCAAGATAATCTATTTCGAAATAATGAGAATTCTAAATGATTATCATTCTATATATAGACTATGATCACAAATATATCATCCTATAAGAAGATTATCTCTTTTTATCCCCATTCGAAGAGTTTTCAAGACATTACGAGTACCGGTTGAGAAAAATCCACATGCCAACCAGTGTCAAACACTTGTCTGTACACTTTTGTATTTTAGAATTATCGTTGCCGTTGTCTAAAAATCTTTCTCATTATATTCGTTACGGTATTCCTATAATCATTAATATCAAAATGTCATAGATCCTAAGGTTTGTGTCCATGGGGAGACGCTTAAGCGCTCCCAGCGTGATGAGTGATCAGTGCATATTTATGCACTTTCTCCTATATTTTTACTTAGGCATTTCTTTACTTTATCTTGATTATTTTTATGTTTTATTTTGTTTTTATATTTTATTTTATTTTTGGCTTAATTTGATTTCCGCACTTATTTTTCAGCTTTAGCAGTCTTCACGGAAACGATCATAACTGGAGTTCCGAAAATCCGTTTGAGGCGTTCTAAAATTCCCCGGAAAGCTAAGAGAGAGAGAGCTACGACTTTCGTGTTGGAGTCGAAGTCAGATTCGGAGCCCAAATTTCCAGAATTCCGTTTGAAGTTACTACATTAGAATTTTATTTTAGTGTTGGGTCATGTATTGGGCCTGGGTTATGTTTTCGACCCAGTTGGGTTATGACCCGAATTTGCTTTCTTTTTAAAGGAAAAATACTCGTGTTACTGTTCACCTAGTTACATTTTCACGAAAAATACATTCGGAGCTTTGGGAGAACCATGGAGAGCTAATTCCATAGAGTCATTCTGCTATAATCGCGTTCCAACGCTTTGAGGTTTTTACTTTATCAATCTAATTTGTTTCTCTTTAAACACTATTCTATGAATTGCTTTTGCTTAATCTATTAGTTTATAGAATTGTTTTGATTAAATTCGTATGATTGCATCCTTAGCTTTTATTCGTCGTTACGTTGCTTTGTCGTTAATTCGCGTTTATAATTCGTGTTTGCTTAATTCACGAAAACTTAATCCGTTTGCTTAATTTGGAATATAGGATTGTTAATCTAGTTTATGTCTTTTGCGCTTGTTAATTGACATAGGAATCGAATAGAGATCGAAATCGCTTAGGAAATTGGTAAGGTAGAAACCCGTGATATGCCGGAACCGAAAACAGTAGATTGACTTATTTTGATAATCACTTATTTTAACCGCTTAATTGCATTTTCTTTATTTATCCAATCAGAAACCAAACCAACTCCCCCTCCATTTCGAATTTGGTAGATTAATCACATAAAAGAATCCTTGAGACGATATCCGAGTTGAATTGTCGCTGTATTACGTTTTCATAAAAAACACTCGATCTGATCCGCGCGCGACAACTGATCAATGAGCTAGGCCCTCCACGACGGAGAGATGGATTGGGCCGACCCCGTGTGATGAGCGGGACAGAGCAATATATATATATATATATATTATATTTATTATATATATATATATATATATATATATATATATATATATATATATATATATATATATATATATATATATAAGAATCTTAATTGGTTGAGTAAATAAATAAAATAATTAATTATATTTAATAATTAATTATTTAATTGAATATGTGCTTAAATATAAGTGGATGTCAAGATAATCCATTTCGAAATAATGAGAATTCTAAATGATTATCATTCTATATATAGACTCTGATCACAAATATATCATCCTATAAGAAGATTATCTCTTTTTATCCCCATTCGAAGAGTTTTCAAGACATTACGAGTACCAGTTGAGAAAAATCCACAAGCCAACCAGTGTCAAACACTTGTCTGTACATTTTTGTATTTTAGAATTATCGTTGCCATTGTCTAAAAATCTTTCTCATTATATTCGTTAAGGTATTCCTATAATCATTAATATCAAAATGTCATAGATCCTAAGGTTTGTGTCCATGGGGAGACGCTTAAGCGCTCCCAGCGTGATGAGTGATCAGTGCATATTTATGTACTTTCTCCTATATTTTTACTTAGGCATTTCTTTACTTTATCTTGATTATTTTTATGTTTTATTTTGTTTTTATATTTTATTTTATTTTTGGCTTAATTTGATTTCCGCACTTATTTTTCAGCTTTAGCAGTCTTCACGGAAACGATCATAACTGGAGTTCCGGAAATCCGTTTGAGGCGTTCTAAATTTTGCCGGTAAGCTAAGAGAGAGAGCTACGACTTTCGTGTTGGAGTCGAAGTCAGATTCGGAGCATAAATTTCCAGAATTCCGTTTGAAGTTACTACATTAGAATTTTATTTTAGTGTTGGGTCATGTATTGGGTCTGGGTTATGTTTTCGACCCAGTTGGGTTATGACCCGAATTTGCTTTCTTTTTAAAGGAAAAATACTCGTGTTACTGTTCACCTAGTTACATTTTCACGAAAAATACATTCGGAGCTTTGAGAGAACCATGGAGAGCTAATTCCTTAGAGTCATTCTGCTGTAATCGCGTTCCAACGCTTTGAGGTTTTTACTTTATCAATCTAATTCGTTTCTCTTTAAACACTATTCTATGAATTGCTTTTGCTTAATCTATTAGTTTATAGAATTGTTTTGATTAAATTCGTATGATTGCATCCTTAGCTTTTATTCGTCGTTACGTTGCTTTGTCGTTAATTCGCGTTTATAATTCGTGTTTGCTTAATTCACGAAAACTTAATCCCTTTGCTTAATTTGGAATATAGGATTGTTAATCTAGTTTATGTCTTTTGCGCTTGTTAATTGACATAGGAATCGAATAGAGATCGAAATCGCTTAGGAAATTGGTAAGGTAGAAACCTGTGATAAGCCGGAACCGAAAAAAGTAGATTGACTTATTTTGATAATCACTTATTTTAACCGCTTAATTGCATTTTCTTTATTTATCCAATCAGAAACCAAACCAACTCCCCCTCCATTTCGAATTTGGTAGATTAATCACATAAAAGAATCCTTGAGACGATATCCGAGTTGAATTGTCGCTGTATTACGTTTTCATAAAAAACACTCGTTTTGATCCGCGCGCGACAACCTGATCAATGAGTTAGGCCCTCCACGACGGAGAGATGGATTGGGCCGACCCCGTGTGATGAGCGGGACAGAGCAATATATATATATATTATATTTATTATATATATATATATATATATATATATATATATATATATATATATATATATATATATATATATATATATATATATATATATATATATATATATATATATATATATATATATATATATATATATATATATATATATATATATATATATATATATATAAGAATCTTAATCGGTTGAGTAAATAAATAAAATAATTAATTATATTTAATAATTAATTATTTAATTGAATATGTGCTTAAATATAAGTGGATGTCAAGATAATCCATTTCGAAATAATGAGAATTCTAAATGATTATCATTCTATATATAGACTATGATCACAAATATATCATCCTATAAGAAGATTATCTCTTTTTATCCCCATTCGAAGAGTTTTCAAGACATTACGAGTACCGGTTGAGAAAAATCCACAAGCCAACCAGTGTCAAACACTTGTCTGTACATTTTTGTATTTTAGAATTATCGTTTCCATTGTCTAAAAATCTTTCTCATTATATTCGTTAAGGTATTCCTATAATCATTAATATCAAAATGTCATAGATCCTAAGGTTTGTGTCCATGGGGAGACGCTTAAGCGCTCCCAGCGTGATGAGTGATCAGTGCATATTTATGTACTTTCTCCTATATTTTTACTTAGGCATTTCTTTAATTTATCTTGATTATTTTTATGTTTTATTTTGTTTTTATATTTTATTTTATTTTTGGCTTAATTTGATTTCCGCACTTATTTTTCAGCTTTAGCAGTCTTCACGGAAACGATCATAACTGGAGTTCCGGAAATCCGTTAGAGGCGTTCTAAATTTCGCCGGAAAGCTAAGAGAGAGAGCTACGACTTTCGTGTTGGAGTTGAAGTCAGATTCGGAGCATAAATTTCCAGAATTCCGTTTGAAGTTACTACATTAGAATTTTATTTTAGTGTTGGGTCATGTATTGGGTCTGGGTTATGTTTTCGACCCAGTTGGGTTATGACCCGAATTTGCTTTCTTTTTAAAGGAAAAATACTCGTGTTACTGTTCACCTAGTTACATTTTCACGAAAAATACATTCGGAGCTTTGAGAGAACCATGGAGAGCTAATTCCTTAGAGTCATTCTGCTGTAATCGCGTTCCAACGCTTTGAGGTTTTTACTTTATCAATCTAATTCGTTTCTCTTTAAACACTATTCTATGAATTGCTTTTGCTTAATCTATTAGTTTATAGAATTGTTTTGATTAAATTCGTATGATTGCATCCTTAGCTTTTATTCGTCGTTACGTTGTAAGAGCACAGATTGTGTCTTAGTTATATCTCTATGTTTTGATGATAACACTTATAAATTTTGTATTCAAGAATCATATACTCTAAACGTGTTCTAGATTGTTTGCTACAGGCACTAAAAGAAAATTATCTTAAGAAAGCAAAATTGCATCTGAACATTGTTCGTATGAAAGGCTTCATAAGTTCAAGAGCATCTTAAGTGAAGATCTGAACATTGCTCCCAGAAGAATCTGACTACTGTCTCTTGAAGATTCTGAAGAAGGAGCCTCTAAAGCATAGAAGACTCTGCTCTGAAGGATTTACACGCTCAAGCACACAAGCTGCACATACTCTGATTCAGCTCAATCTGAAGAACTTTCAAAACTCTGAAGATCCAGATGATCCGTGATCAGAAGACTCTGAAGATTCAGATTCTTATGTTGAAAGCTGAACTTACTTTGAAGAAGATTTAAATATGTATGTTGGTCTTTCTCAACAGCTCTTTCCTATTTTGTGCTAGACACAAGGACACAGACAAAAAGGTTTTATCTGTGCATTCCATTCTGAGGAAAGTATTCTGCAAGTGAAGACAAAAAGCATCAGGCCTGTTTCAGCACAGCCTCCAATGTGAAGACAAAAGGCTCTAGGCTTTTCTGCACAGCCTTCAACGTAACAAGACTTCTTGGATCTTAGTGCCTATATAAAGAAGTCCACTCCATCTTCTTCAGTATCGAATCTCTAGCAAAATCACTCCTCAAAGCAAATCTCAAAAAGCTCTTAATCATATTACTTTGCTTTATCTTTATTCTTAACTTAAGAGAAATATCACTGTTGTGATAACAGCTTATTAGAAGCATTCTTACTCTTGTAAAAGTTTTACTTTGTTTGTAAAAGGTTTTCCTTAAGAGGATCCAGTTGGGATCAGCTGCTCTTGAGAAGACTAAGAACGGTTGTTCTTAGGTGTTGCTATTTGTAATCTATTTGATTAAAATAGTGGATTAAGTCCTTGACAGAGAAAGGCAAATCACTCTTGAGAGGGTGGACTGGAGTAGTTGTTTTCAACGAACCAGGATAAAAATATCTGTGTTCTAATCTTTGATTTTTAGTCTTACTTATTCAACCCCCCCCCCTTCTAAGTAATTTTCTCACCTTCAGTTGGTATCAGAGCCTGGTTCTGCGTGTGCTCCACTTAACCGTGACAGTTAAAGATCCAGTGAGAAAGATACTTTGATATTTGTGTTGTTGCCATTATGGAAACATCTACTTGCAACAACAAATATGAAGGAGATAGGATTAGTACCAAGCCACCCATGTTTGATGGGGAAAAATTTGACTATTGGAAAGATAGAATAGAAAGATTTTTCCTCGGGTATGATGCTGATCTTTGGGATATGGTCATTGATGGATATAAACATCCTACTGATGAGGATGGCAAAAAGATTGATAGAAAGTCAATGACTGAAGTACAGAAAAGAGATTTCAAGAATCACCACAAAGCCAGAACTATATTGCTTAATGCAATCTCTCATACTGAGTATGAGAAGATTACAAACAGAGATACTGCTCATGACATGTTTGAGTCACTCAAAATGACTCATGAGGGAAATTCTCAGGTCAAAGAGACCAAGGCGCTGGCGCTCATACAGAAGTATGAGGCATTCAAAATGGAAGAGTCTGAAAATGTTGAAACTATGTTTTCTAGATTTCAGATTCTTACTGCTGGTCTGAAAGTTCTGGATAAGGGCTACTCAACGTCAGATCATGTCAAGAAAATCATCAGAAGTCTTCCCACCAGATGGAGACCAATGGTGACTGCATTGAAGATGGCAAAAGATCTGAATAAGATCTCCTTAGAAGAACTTATCAGTTCTTTGAGAAGTCATGAAATAGAGCTGGAGGAAGATGAGCCCCAGAAGAAAGATAAAGGTAAATCCATAGCTTTAAAATCTAACAAACCTGTTAAAGCTTTGCAGGTAAAAGAAGAAAGTTCTGAAGAATCATCTTCTGAAGAAGAAGAAGAAGATGAACTGTCCATGCTCTCCAGAAGAATCAACAAGCTCTGGAAGCACAAGGGAAGGAAGTTTAGCAACTTCAGGAAAGCTGACCACAGGAAGGAATCTTCTGGACACAGAAGATCTGGAAAGAAATAGGTCACATGCTATGAATGCAAGGAACCTGGGCACTACAAAAATGACTGCCCCAAACTTCTCAAGGAGAAACCCAAGAGAAAGTTTGATAAAAAGAAAAAGGTTCTTATGGCAACTTGGGATGATTCAGATGAATCTGAATCTGAAGCAGAAGAAGAGTGTGCCAACATGGCATTAATGGCTGGAATAGAAGATCAGAATGAAGAATTATCATCTGAATCTGAGTCAGACTCCGACTCTGATGCTGAAGAGGTAATGTCCAAACTTACCAAAGATGAACTTATAAAGGTGTTATCTGAAGTTTTGAAAAGCTACAATAATATCAAACTCAAGAACAAGAAGCTGAAAAGCAATCTTTAATCTGAGATTGATAATCTGAAAACAGAACTTGTTGAGCAGAGAGAAATAAATTTAAAAATAAAAAATGATTTGGAAATTGTTCAACAAGAATCTGACTGTGAAGCTAAGTCATCTGAAAATATTTTGGAAAAATATGACTCTAGTTTTCAGAGGTTCCTCACTAAAAGCATAGACAGAAGCAAGATGGCTTCTATGATCTATGGAGTTAGTAGGAATAAAAGAAAGGGAATTGGATTTCAATCTTCTTCTCTAGAAAAAGATGTAAGACCAATACCTGTAGATGATCTGATCATTAAGATAACTCCTTTATACTCTAAATTTAAATTTGGTCATCTAAATGATATTAAACACACGAGCTCTGAAAAGAATACTCATGTGTTTAGATCTAAGGCAAGTCTAAACAAAAACTATGTTGAAAAACAAAAGTTTAGACAAACCTACAAGGCAACTAACCCTAAAGGACCCAAGAAGATCTGGGTACCTAAAGACAAAATAATCCCTGTTGCAGATGTCCTTAGCAGCAAAGTCAGGACACCAATCATGGTACCTGGACTCTGGATGCTCACGACACATGACGGGAGAAAGGTCTATGTTCCAAAGTCTGGAACTTAGATCTGGAGGGGACGTGAAATTTGGAGGGAACCAGAAGGGCAAGATCATTGGCTCTGGAACTATAGGTAATGGCAACCTACCCTCTATTTCTAATGTTCTGTTAGTTGAAGGATTGAAACATAATCTATTGTCCATAAGTCAATTAAGTGACAATGGTTATGATATCATCTTTAATCAAAAATTTTGCAAAGCTGTATGTCAAAAGGATGGTTCTATCCTATTCAATGGAAAGAGGAAACACAACATTTATAAAATTAACCTTTCAGAACTTAAAGTTCAAAATGTAAAATGCCTCTTATCTGTGAATGATGAGCAATGGGTCTGGCATAGAAGATTGGGACATATTAATATGAGACGTATATCTCAAATTAATAAACTCAATCTGGTCAGAGGACTTCCTAAGTTGAAGTTCAACTCAGATGCTCTGTGTGAAGCATGTCAAAGAGGTAAATTTTCAAAATCTCATTTTAAATCAAAAAATGTTGTTTCTACCTCCATACCATTGGAATTACTTCACATTGATCTGTTTGGACCAGTGAAAACTGCATCCATCAGAGGCAAGAAGTATGGGTTAGTCATTGTAGATGACTACAGCAGATGGACATGGGTAAAGTTTCTAAAACACAAGGACGAGTCTCATTCTGTGTTCTTTGACTTCTGCAATCAAGTCCAGACTGAAAAAGATTGTAAAATTATTAAAGTCAGAAGTGATCATGGTGGAGAATTTGAAAATAAACATTTTGAAAAATACTTTTCTGAAAAAGGCATTGCACATGATTTCTCCTGCCCTAGAACTCCACAACAAAATGGAGTTGTAGAAAGGAAAAATAGAACATTGCAAGAAATGGCCAGAACCATGATCAACGAGACAAATCTGGCAAAATATTTCTGGGCAGAAGCAATTAACACAGCTTGTTATATTCAGAACAGAGTGTCTGTAAGACCTCTTCTGAAAAAGACTCCCTATGAATTGTGGAGAAACAGAAAGCCTAACATTGCTTATTTTCATCCTTTTGGATGTATTTGTTATATGCTTAATACTAAAGATAATCTGAACAAGTTTGATTCCAAAGCACAGAAGTGTTTCATGCTTGGTTATTCTGAACGCTCTAAAGGCTACAGAGTATTCAATACTGAAACACAGATTGTGGAAGAATCTATTCATGTCAGATTTGATGATAAGCTTGGCTCTGAAAAGCCAAAGCAGTTTGAAAGTTCTGCAGATAGAGAAGTGATTCTCACAGACTCTGAAGGCTCAGAGGCAGAAAAGGCAAAGAACAAAGAATTTGACGCAACCCCAGATGCTACACCCTTGACTTCCCAACTAAACAACTTGCATATTTCTGAAAGACCAACCGTCAGAGGATCTTCTTCCAGAATCAAAGCTTCTCATCCAGAAGATGTGATAATTGGAAAGAAAGATGATCCCATAAGGACAAGATCATATCTCAGAACTTCTGAATCTTCCTTATTTGGCTTAGTGTCAATGATAGAACCAACATCTGTAGATGAGGCTCTGGAAGATAATGAATGGATTATAGCTATGCAAGAAGAGCTGAATCAATTCTCCAGAAATGAAGTTTGGGATCTGGTTCCTAGACCTAAAGGATTCAATGTCATTGGAACAAAATGGGTCTTCAGGAATAAGCTGAATGAAAAGGGAGAAGTAGAAAGGAATAAAGCAAGGCTGGTTGCTCAAGGATATAGTCAACAAGAAGGTATTGATTACACTGAGACATATGCTCCAGTGGCAAGGTTAGAATCTATTCGTCTCCTTATTTCATTTGCTGCACAGAATAACATCACTCTGTATCAGATGGATGTTAAAAGTGCTTTTCTTAATGGTATTATAGAAGAAGAAGTATATGTCCACCAACCTCCTGGTTTTGAAAGTGAAAACTTTCCAGATCATGTTTTCAAATTAAAGAAATCCCTTTATGGATTAAAACAAGCTCCCAGAGCTTGGTATGAGAGGTTGAGCAACTTCCTTCTGAAGAAAAATTTTATCAGAGGAAAAGTGGATACAACTTTATTCTGTAAATCTGTTAAGAAAGATCTATTGATTTGTCAGATTTATGTAGATGACATTATTTTTGGATCAACAAATATTACGCTTGGAAAGGAGTTTGCTAAATGTATGCAGGAAGAATTTGAAATGAGCATGATGGGAGAATTGAGATTCTTCTTGGGAATCCAAGTCAATCAGACTCCAGAATGCACCTACATACATCAAACCAAATATGTTAAAGAGCTTCTGAAGAAGTTCAACATGGTTGATAGCAAAATGGCAAAGACTCCAATGCATCCTACAAGCACTCTAGGTAAGGAAGAGGTAAGTAAGAAGGTAGATCAAAAACTCTACAGAGGTATGATAGGATCTCTTCTATATTTGACTGCTTCTAGACCAGATATTCTGTTTAGTGTCTGCTTATGTGCTAGATTCCAATCAGATCCTAGAGAATCACACTTAACAGCTGTTAAGAGGATTCTGAGGTATCTGAAAGGTACTGCTAACATGGGTTTGTGTTACAGAAGATCTGATGAATTTTCATTAGTTGGATTCTGTGATGCTGACTATGCTGGAGACAGAGTTGAACGTAAAAGCACTTCTGGAAGCTGTCAGTTTCTTGGAAGTCATCTGATCTCATGGTACAGCAAGAAGCAACCTACCATTGCACTATCAACTACAGAGGCAGAATACATTGCTGCTGCTGGATGTTGTACTCAGATGCTCTGGATGAAGAGTCAATTAGAAGATTATCAAATCTATGAGAGTAACCTTTCTATCTTCTGTGATAATACTTCTGCTATATGTTTGTCAAAAAATCCAATCTTGCATTCTAAGGCAAAACATATAGAAATTAAACATCACTTCATCAGAGACTATGTTCAGAAGGGTGTAATTAATTTAGCTTTTGTTGATACAGATCATCAATGGGCTGACATTTTCACAAAACCCCTTGCTGAAGATAGATTTAAGTTTATTCTGAAAAATATTTGTATGGATTTATGTCCAGAGTAATATTTCTCAGAGGCAACCTCTCAGATGCAAAATGTTTAATAATCTGAAGTATTTCATCTGTCTATTTTATTCATTTATATTTATTTGATTATTTCGTTTTGGGTATAACTCTGAACTAACAAGCTCAGAAGATCTGAAAGTTGGAAACGTTTCATTTCATGAGAGAAATCAAATGAGCCAACAAAGCAAACATGTGGCATTCAATTTCTGAAAAGATTGAGTGCTTAACTGATTTGACGTTTGAGGTAATGCTTTGAAAATCTCACTTTTCTTGTTTTTCCCCCAGCTGTCATAATTTAATGTGAAATGATTACTTTTCATTTAATGCTGTCCAAACGTGCGTAAGTGTCTTTTGTGTGCCCTATTTTTTTTGGTTTCCTATATATATCACCTATCACACTTCTATCACACTTTCCACATTCACTTCATTCATGCGTTTCTGCTTCCTGTTCAATCTCTTCCAAAACCCTAAACCGAAACCAAAGTATTCTTCTTCTTCAATGGCGTCAACCTCAAACATTGCTGCAAAACCTAACAAGACCATCATGTACAAAGAACCTGAACGAACCTTATTCACTCCAGTGGCTGATCTAGAGGTGCTCTGTGAAAGCTTCATTGACCTCGACTCTTTAAAGGAAAATGGGTTTGATCTCATTTCTGCCATCAAAGCTCAAGGGTGGGAAAAATATTTTGAAAGGCTGTTTTTCCTACACTGGTTAAGGAATTTTGGATACATGCAAGCGCTGGTCCCAAGTTTATTCATTCTTCAGTTCTTGGAGTGGAGATAGTCATCACTGAAAACCTGATCAGACAACTGTTTAGCTATACTGAGTCTGATGGTGTTTCAAATCTTGCTTCTTCTCGCATCGATATGGCTAGGGTTTATGAAGAAGTTACTATTGCTGGTTTGCCATCAAGTAAGGTTAAAGATTTAAAACCCATTTATAGGATCTGGGCGAAAATCTTTATGAGTACGTTTTTCCACAGAAAACCTTCAAACTCTCCAGATTATGTGAGTTCTGAACATTTGTATTTTATGTACTGCATTAGCAAAAATGTCAAAGTGGATCTACCGTATCTCATCTTCAGTCATTTATTAACTCATGTCAAAGAAACCAGAGAGGAAGTAAGGGCGAAAGCTGGTAAAGTAAGGACATGGATACCCCTGGGAAGGTTGATTTCTGATATACTTGTTGAGAACAAGCTAGTTCAACATCTGACTGATGCGAAGATTACAGAAGATCTGACTCACATCATTGGCTCTGAAATTAATGGACTCAATCTGAAGAGGATGAAAATCATCTCAGAATTGAAGGGACAACTCAGGAAGATCAACTCTGACGAGATTCAAGGTAGAAGAGTTCCTGTGGAAGATTTTCCACTGTTCAGTGCAGATGAACCTAAGGAATTCGTCTGGCTGTACATTACTGAATGCCTAAAGGAAGGAATCCCTTTACCTGCCAATCTCGTTCAGAAGCCTGGAGAAGAATTGCCTAATCAGATGAAGGAAAGGCGCAGTAAGAGGAAGGCTGACGAAGAATCCGTTCAGAAGAAGAGAAAAGCTCCTGAAGCATCAAGAAAGAAGAGGAAAGAAGGAAAGAAGGCCAGAAGCAGTCCAAGAGAAGCTACTCTGGAAGAAATCAGAGACACCATTCAACAGGTATTAGCATCTGATCCTACTCCTACTGTTCATTCACCACTATCTTCACCACAACTCTCTCCAAGCCTCATACCAAGAACTTCAAAATCTAGAAAGTCTGTCAATATCTCATCCGAACCACTATCCTCTGAACCAGTAAATTTACAATCATCTCCAGCACCAATCCCATCTAATCCACAACATCAAACTATTCAAACAGAAATTCCACCAACAGAACCAATTTTATCTGAAAACTCTCCAACAATAACTCCACCAGAACCAACTCAACCAGAAAATTCTCCAACAACTCCTCCACAACCAACTTTGTCGCAACAAGAGAATCCCCACTTAGAGACTCCCCAACCACAAATAATTATTTCGGAACAAAATCATCCAGAGACTGTTCAAACTGAACACTCTGAACAAGCAATTCCCTCAGAAGATCCAAATCTTTCTGACAATATTCTTGATATTCCACCCCTCAACCAAACAATTGAAATTTCGTCTACATCTGTTCACTCAGATGAATCCTCTGATTCATCTGATTCATCTGACTATGATTCAGAATCACTCAAACAAGCTCGCTCTAAGAGTGTTATGAAGAAACATCTTAACATTGCTTTGTTTCATACCCCACCAAACTCTCCATCTCCACAACCATCTGAAGCTCAACCCTCTGACACTCAAACAGCTGAAAACCAAACCATTCCACAACCACCTGAAACTAATCCATCTGAGAATCAAACTCTTCCTCACTCAGCTGAACTCCCTCAATCTGTCATCCACACATCTCAACCACCCACACCTCAACCACAACCATCTGAACCTACTCCTGCTAACACCCCTAATCCTTTTTCCTCTGGTCAGAATGAACAGTCAGATTTAGGATCTTGTGTTAATGCTATGTTTGATATTTTCAAAAAGGAGTTAGATTCTGAATATGATCGTGTTAAGGCTATATGTATGTCTAGTTTGGACCCATATGTTTCGAATACTGCGTGGAAGCGCTTCATCTGGATGTTTAACAAAGCTGCCCTAAAAGTTAGAGCAAAATGCTCTAAGCTTGCTAAGACTAAATTTGCTGAGTTAATAAAGGTGACACTGATGAACATGCCTCCTCCTCCTCCTGTGTTACTATTGGAAGCTGCTCCTCCAGTTGTTCCTGATTTTGAAATGGTTGAACAAGCTTCTGTTGAAAACCAATCTGAAGGGAACCCTGCTGCTGCTGCATCTGCTCCGTCTTCATCTGTGGTTTCAGAACTTGTGAATGATGTGAAGGATATCAAGGACTGGATGATCAAGCAAGAGAAAACAACCGATGAAATCAAGACCTGGATGTCTAAGCAAGAAGAGTCAGCTGCCAAGATGACAGAGCTTCTGACCCTCATTGCCTCTCGCCAGACCTAGTTTTATTTGTTGTTTTGCACATGAACTGAGTTTTTGATGTTTGGTTATCGTTATTGTGTTGTGTGTTTTTTGGCCTCTGCCTGTTTGTCTGTGAACTTTGGTTTGTTTTGTTTTAATTGCATGCTAACATGTTTTGCTCCTATTTGCTTCTTCTCTTTTATTTCCTTCCGTCTTTAAAATTTTTTTTTGATTATGACAAAAAGGGGGAGAAAAAGAGAAACTGAGTGTTCAACCTATAAGCATTTACCAAAACTAAAATTCAGACATTTTATTAACTTATTTGAATTTAAGTATTTCAGATTATACTGTTATATCTGACAAAATTCATTGAAGTTACCCTGAGACTATGTCAACCAGAACCTGATTTTCTAAAAGAAATCTGAGTATTCAATCATCTCTGATATCTTACTCTGATTCATTTATTCAATCAACCGGCATCAAGATTTGACTCTGAACTCATTCATCAGGCTCTGATTCTGAAATATACTCAATCAGAAAGGGAAGTATTCTATTCTATTGTAGTATTTATTTCAGGGGGAGATTGTTTATCTCAGGGGGAGTTTTTTAATTCTTACTCTTTATTGAACAAAATTTTCTCATGTTTTGTCATCATCAAAAAGGGGGAGATTGTAAGAGCACAGATTGTGTCTTAGTTATATCTCTATGTTTTGATGATAACACTTATAAATTTTGTATTCAAGAATCATATACTCTAAACGTGTTCTAGATTGTTTGCTACAGGCACTAAAAGAAAATTATCTTAAGAAAGAAAAATTGCATCTGAACATTGTTCGTATGAAAGGCTTCATAAGTTCAAGAGCATCTTAAGTGAAGATCTGAACATTGCTCCCAGAAGAATCTGACTACTGTCTCTTGAAGATTCTGAAGAAGGAGCCTCTAAAGCATAGAAGACTCTGCTCTGAAGGATTTACACGCTCAAGCACACAAGCTGCACATACTCTGATTCAGCTCAATCTGAAGAACTTTCAAAACTCTGAAGATCCAGATGATCCGTGATCAGAAGACTCTGAAGATTCAGATTCTTATGTTGAAAGCTGAACTTACTTTGAAGAAGATTTAAATATGTATGTTGGTCTTTCTCAACAGCTCTTTCCTATTTTGTGCTAGACACAAGGACACAGACAAAAAGGTTTTATCTGTGCATTCCATTCTGAGGAAAGTATTCTGCAAGTGAAGACAAAAAGCATCAGGCCTGTTTCAGCACAGCCTCCAATGTGAAGACAAAAGGCTCTAGGCTTTTCTGCACAGCCTTCAACGTAACAAGACTTCTTGGATCTTAGTGCCTATATAAAGAAGTCCACTCCATCTTCTTCAGTATCGAATCTCTAGCAAAATCACTCCTCAAAGCAAATCTCAAAAAGCTCTTAATCATATTACTTTGCTTTATCTTTATTCTTAACTTAAGAGAAATATCACTGTTGTGATAACAGCTTATTAGAAGCATTCTTACTCTTGTAAAAGTTTTACTTTGTTTGTAAAAGGTTTTCCTTAAGAGGATCCAGTTTGGATCAGCTGCTCTTGAGAAGACTAAGAACGGTTGTTCTTAGGTGTTGCTATTTGTAATCTGTTTGATTAAAATAGTGGATTAAGTCCTTGACAGAGAAAGGCAAATCACTCTTGAGAGGGTGGACTGGAGTAGTTGTTTTCAACGAACCAGGATAAAAATATCTGTGTTCTAATCTTTGATTTTTAGTCTTACTTATTCAACCCCCCCTTCTAAGTAATTTTCTCACCTTCATACGTTGCTTTGTCGTTAATTCGCGTTTATAATTCGTGTTTGCTTAATTCACGAAAACTTAATCCCTTTGCTTAATTTGGAATATAGGATTGTTAATCTAGTTTATGTCTTTTGCGCTTGTTAATTGACATAGGAATCGAATAGAGATCGAAATCGCTTAGGAAATTGGTAAGGTAGAAACCCGTGATAAGCCGGAACCGAAAACAGTAGATTGACTTATTTTGATAATCACTTATTTTAACCGCTTAATTGCATTTTCTTTATTTATCCAATCAGAAACCAAATCAACTCCCCCTCCATTTCGAATTTGGTAGATTAATCACATAAAAGAATCCTTGAGACGATATCCGAGTTGAATTGTCGCTGTATTACGTTTTCATAAAAAACACTCGTTTTGATCCGCGCGCGACAACCTGATCAATGAGTTAGGCCCTCCACGACGGAGAGATGGATTGGGCCGACCCCGTGTGATGAGCGGGACAGAGCAATATATATATATAAGAATCTTAATCGGTTGAGTAAATAAATAAAATAATTAATTATATTTAATAATTAATTATTTAATTGAATATGTGCTTAAATATAAGTGGATGTCAAGATAATCCATTTCGAAATAATGAGAATTCTAAATGATTATCATTCTATATATAGACTATGATCACAAATATATCATCCTATAAGAAGATTATCTCTTTTTATCCCCATTCGAAGAGTTTTCAAGACATTACGAGTACCGGTTGAGAAAAATCCACAAGCCAACCAGTGTCAAACACTTGTCTGTACACTTTTGTATTTTAGAATTATCGTTGCCATTGTCTAAAAATCTTTCTCATTATATTCGTTAAGGTATTCCTATAATCATTAATATCAAAATGTCATAGATCCTAAGGTTTGTGTCCATGGGGAGACGCTTAAGCGCTCCCAGCGTGATGAGTGATCAGTGCATATTTATGCACTTTCTCCTATATTTTTACTTAGGCATTTCTTTACTTTATCTTAATTATTTTTATGTTTTATTTTGTTTTTATATTTTATTTTATTTTTGGCTTAATTTGATTTCCGCACTTATTTTTCAGCTTTAGCAGTCTGCACGGAAACGATCATAACTGGAGTTCCGGAAATCCGTTTGAGGCGTTCTAAAATTCGCCGGAAAGCTAAGAGAGAGAGCTACGACTTTCGTGTTGGAGTCGAAGTCAGATTCGGAGCCCAAAATTCCAGAATTCCGTTTGAAGTTACTGCATTAGAATTTTATTTTAGTGTTGGGTCATGTATTGGGCCTGGGTTATGTTTTCGACCCAGTTGGGTTATGACCCGAATTTGCTTTCTTTTTAAAGGAAAAATACTCGTGTTACTGTTCACCTAGTTACATTTTCACGAAAAATACATTCGGAGCTTTGAGAGTACCATGGAGAGCTAATTCCTTAGAGTCATTCTGCTGTAATCGCGTTCCAACGCTTTGAGGTTTTTATTTTACCAATCTAATTCGTTTCTCTTTAAACACTATTCTATGAATTGCTTTTGCTTAATCTGTTAGTTTATAGAATTGTTTTGATTAAATTCGTATGATTGCATCCTTAGCTTTTATTCGTCGTTACGTCGCTTTGTCGTTAATTCGCGTTTATAATTCGTGTTTGCTTAATTCACGAAAACTTAATCCGTTTGCTTAATTTGGAATATAGGATTGTTAATCTAGTTTATGCCTTTTGCGCTTGTTAATTGACATAGGAATCGAATAGAGATCGAAATCGCTTAGGAAATTGGTAAGGTAGAAACCCGTGATCAGCCGGAACCGAAAACAGTAGATTGACTTATTTTGATAACCACTTATTTTAACCGCTTGATTGCATTTTCTTTATTTATCCGATCAGAAACCAAACCAACTCCCCCTCCATTTCGAATTTGGTAGATTAATCACATAAAAGAATCCTTGAGACGATATCCGAGTTGAATTGTCGCTGTATTACGTTTTCATCAAAAACACTCGTTTTGATCTGCGAGCGACAACTGATCAATGAGCTAGGCCCTCCACGACGGAGAGATGGATTGGGCCGACCCCGTGTGATGAGCGGGACAGAGAAATATATATATATATATATATATATATATATATATATATATATATATATATATATATATATATACATATATATATATATATATATACATATATATATATATATATATATATATATATATATATATATATATATATATATATATATATATATATATATATATATATATATATATATATATATATATATATATATATATATATATATATATATATATATATATATATATATATATATATATATATATATATATATATATATATATATATATATATATATATATATATATATATATATATATATATATATATATATATATATATATATATATATATAAGAATCTTAATCGGTTGAGTAAATAAATAAAATAATTAATTATATTTAATAATTAATTATTTAATTGAATATGTGCTTAAATATAAGTGGATGTCAAGATAATCCATTTCGAAATAATGAGAATTCTAAATGATTGTCATTCTATATATAGACTATGATCACAAATATATCATCCTATAAGAAGATTATCTCTTTTTATCCCCATTCGAAGAGTTTTCAAGACATTACGAGTACCGGTTGAGAAAAATCCACAAGCCAACCAGTGTCAAACACTTGTCTGTACATTTTTGTATTTTAGAATTATCGTTGCCATTGTCTAAAAATCTTTCTCATTATATTCGTTAAGGTATTCCTATAATCATTAATATCAAAATGTCATAGATCCTAAGGTTTGTGTCCATGGGGAGACGCTTAAGCGCTCCCAGCGTGATCAGTGATCAGTGCATATTTATGCACTTTCTCCTATATTTTTACTTAGGCATTTCTTTACTTTATCTTGATTATTTTTATGTTTTATTTTGTTTTTATATTTTATTATATTTTTGGCTTAATTTGATTTCCGCACTTATTTTTCAGCTTTAGCAGTCTGCACGGAAACGATCATAACTGGAGTTCCAGAAATCCGTTTGAGGCGTTCGAAAATTCGCCGGGAAGCTAAGAGAGAGAGCTACGACTTTCGTGTTGGAGTTGAAGTCAGATTTGGAGCCCAAAATTCCAGAATTCCGTTTGAAGTTACTGCATTAGAATTTTATTTTAGTGTTGGGTCATGTATTGGGCCTGAGTTATGTTTTTGACCCAGTTGGGTTATGACCCGAATTTGCTTTCTTTTTATAGGAAAAATACTCGTGTTACAGTTCACCTAGTTACATTTTCACGAAAAATACATTCGGAGCTTTGAGAGTACCATGGAGAGCTAATTCCTTAGAGTCATTCTGCTGTAACCGCGTTCCAACGCTTTGAGGTTTTTACTTTATCAATCTAATTCGTTTCTCTTTAAACACTATTCTATGAATTGCTTTTGCTTAATCTGTTAGTTTATAGGATTGTTTTGATTAAATTCGTATGATTGCATCCTTAGCTTTTATTCGTCGTTACGTCGCTTTGTCGTTAATTCGCATTTATAATTCGTGTTTGCTTAATTCACGAAAACTTAATCCGTTTGCTTAATTTGGAATATAGGATTGTTAATCTAGTTTATGTCTTTTGCGCTTGTTAATTGACATAGGAATCGAATAGAGATCGAAATCGCTTAGGAAATTGGTAAGGTAGAAACCCGTGATAAGCCGGAACCGAAAACAGTAGATTGACTTATTTTGATAATCACTTATTTTAACCGCTTGATTGCATTTTCTTTATTTATCCGATCAGAAACCAAACCAACTCCCCCTCCATTTCGAATTTGGTAGATTAATCACATAAAAGAATCCTTGAGACGATATCCGAGTTGAATTGTTGTTGTATTACGTTTTCGTCAAAAACACTCGTTTTGATCCGCGAGCGACAACTGTTCAATGAGGTAGGCCCTCCACGACGGAGAGATGGATTGGGCCGACCCCGTGTGATGAGCGGGACAGAGCAATATATATATATAAGAATCTTAATCAGTTGAGTAAATAAATAAAATAATTAATTATATTTAATAATTAATTATTTAATTGAATATGTGCTTAAATATAAGTGGATGTCAAGATAATCCATTTCGAAATAATGAGAATTCTAAATGATTATCATTCTATATATAGACTATGATCACAAATATATCATCCTATAAGAAGATTATCTCTTTTTATCCCCATTCGAAGAGTTTTCAAGACATTACGAGTACCAGTTGAGAAAAATCCACAAGCCAACCAGTGTCAAACACTTGTCTGTACAGTTTTGTATTTTAGAATTATCGTTGCCATTGTCTAAAAATCTTTCTCATTATATTCGTTAAGGTATTCCTATAATCATTAATATCAAAATGTCATAGATCCTAAGGTTTGTGTCCATGGGGAGACGCTTAAGCGCTCCCAGCGTGATGAGTGATCAGTGGATATTTATGCACTTTCTCCTATATTTTTACTTAGGCATTTCTTTACTTTATCTTGATTATTTTTATGTTTTATTTTGTTTTTATATTTTATTTTATTTTTGGCTTAATTTGATTTCCGCACTTATTTTTCAGCTTTAGCAGTCTTCACGGAAACAATCATAACTGGAGTTCCGGAAATCCGTTTGAGGCGTTCTAAAATTCGCCGGAAAGCTAAGAGAGAGAGCTACGACTTTCGTGTTGGAGTCGAAGTCAAATTCCAAGTCCAAATTTCCAGAATTCCGTTTGAAGTTACTACATTAGAATTTTATTTTAGTGTTGGGTCATGTATTGGGCCTGGGTTATGTTTTCGACCCAGTTGGGTTATGACCCGAATTTGCCTTCTTTTTAAAGGAAAAATACTCATGTTACTGTTCACCTAGTTACATTTTCACGAAAAATACATTCGGAGCTTTGAGAGAACCATGGAGAGCTAATTCCTTAGAGTCATTCTGCCGTAATCGCGTTCCAACGCTTTGAGGTTCTTACTTTATCAATCTAATTCGTTTCTCTTTAAACACTATTCTATGAATTGCTTTTGCTTAATCTGTTAGTTTATAGAATTGTTTTGATTAAATTCGTATGATTGCATCCTTAGCTTTTATTCGTCGTTACGTCGCTTTGTCGTTAATTCGCGTTTATAATTCGTGTTTGCTTAATTCACGAAAACTTAATCCGTTTGCTTAATTTGGAATATAGGATTGTTAATCTAGTTTATGTCTTTTGCGCTTGTTAATTGACATAGGAATCGAATAGAGATCGAAATAGCTTAGGAAATTGGTAAGGTAGAAACCCGGATAAGCCGGAACCGAAAACAGTAGATTGACTTATTTTGATAATCACTTATTTTAACCGCTTAATTGCATTTTCTTTATTTATCCAATCAGAAACCAAACCAACTCCCCCTCCATTTCGAATTTGGTAGATTAATCACATAAAAGAATCCTTGAGACGATATCCGAGTTGAATTGTCGTTGTATTACGTTTTCATAAAAAACACTCGTTCTGATCCGCGCGCGACAACTGATCAATGAGCTAGGCCCTCCACGACGGAGAGATGGATTGGGCCGACCCCGTGTGATGAGCGAGACAGAGCAATATATATATATATATATATATATATATATATATATATATATATATATATATATATATATATATATATATATATATATATATATATATATATATATATATATATATATATATATATATATATATATATATATATATATATATATATATATATATATATATATATATATATATATATATATATATATATATATATATATATATATATATATATATATATATATATATATATATATATATATATATATATAAGAATCTTAATCGGTTGAGTAAGTAAATAAAATAATTAATTATATTTAATAATTAATTATTTAATTGAATATGTGCTGAAATATAAGTGGATGTCAAGTAATCCATTTCGAAATAATGAGAATTCTAAATGATTATCATTCTATATATAGACTATGATCTCAAATATATCATCCTATAACAAGAATATTTCTTTTTATCCCCATTCGAAGAGTTTTCAAGACATTACGAGTACCGGTTGAGAAAAATCCACAAGCCAACCAGTGTCAAACACTTGTCTGTACACTTTTGTATTTTAGAATTATCGTTGTCATTGTCTAAAAATTTTTCTCATTATATTCGTTAAGGTATTCCTATAATCATTAATATTAAAATGTCATAGTTCCTAAGGTTTGTGTCCATGGGGAGACGCTTAAGCGCTCCCAGCGTGATGAGTGATCAGTGCATATTTATGCACTTTCTCCTATATTTTTACATAGGCATTTCTTTACTTTATCTTGATTATTTTTATGTTTTATTTTTTTTATATTTTATTTTATTTTTGCCTTAATTTGATTTCCGCACTTATTTTTCAGCTTTAGCAGTCTGCACGGAAACGATCATAACTGGAGTTCTGGAAATCCGTTTGAGGCGTTCTAAAATTCGCCGGAAAGCTAAGAGAGAGAGCTACGACTTTCGTGTTGGAGTCGAAGTCAGATTCGGAGCCCAAAATTCTAGAATTCCGTTTGAAGTTACTGCATTAGAATTTTATTTTAGTGTTGGGTCATGTATTGGGCCTGGGTTATGTTTTCGACCCAGTTGGGTTATGACCCGAATTTGCTTTCTTTTTAAGGGAAAAATACTCGTGTTACTGTTCACCTAGTAACATTTTCACGAAAAATACATTCGGAGCTTTGAGAGAACCATGGAGAGCTAATTCCTTAGAGTCATTCTGCTGTAATCGCGTTCCAACGCTTTGAGGTTTTTACTTTATCAATCTAATTCATTTCTCTATAAACACTATTCTATGAATTGCTTTTGCTTAATCTGTTAGTTTATAGAATTGTTTTGATTAAATTCGTATGATTGCATCCTTAGCTTTTATTCGTCGTTACGTCGCTTTGTCGTTAATTCGCGTTTATAATTCGTGTTTGCTTAATTCACGAAAACTTAATCCGTTTGCTTAATTTGGAATATAGGATTGTTAATCTAGTTTATGTCTTTTGCGTTTGTTAATTGACATAGGAATCGAATAGAGATCGAAATCGCTTAGGAAATTGGTAAGGTAGAAACCCGTGATAAGCCGGAACCGAAAACAGTAGATTGACTTATTTTGATAATCACTTATTTTAACCGCTTGATTGCATTTTCTTTATTTATCCGATCAGAAACCAAACCAACTCCCCCTCCATTTCGAATTTGGTAGATTAATCACATAAAAGAATCCTTGAGACGATATCCGAGTTTAATTGTCGCTGTATTACGTTTTCATCAAAAACACTCGTTTTGATCCCCGCGCGACAACTGATCAATGAGCTAGGCCCTCCACGACGGAAAGATGGATTGGGCCGACCCCGTGTGATGATCTTCTTGCCACATACCATTTCCAGCTCCATACCCATCATATCCATTATTTCGGCCAGCTCTAATCTGATTCATCCCCGGACCTCGGCCTCTATTGCCGTATCCCTGAACACCTCCAGCAGGCCCAAAAGCCATAAACCCAGCGTCGTTTCCATTTCCGAAACCTCCGTAACCCTGATTGGTCACACCATAACCATCTTGCCCAAAGCCTTGAGCATTGAAACCATATTTCCCAGCATTATCGAATCCCTGATCGTTGAATCCGAATCCAGCATTGACAAAGCCGTTGCCTCCCATATTATCTCCCAAGTTGACATCACCAAGCCCAACGTTATGGACAGCAGTCTCATTTCTAACTCCTACGTTACCGTTCACAGCAGCGGTAGCATTGTTGACATTAGCAACAGGTGTATTGACTACAGGCGGAGCCACTGGCGTGGGAGTGTCATCTCCATGAACAGTATCGACTCGCACAGACTGATGATCCTCGTTACCATGACCAGCATTCCGAGCCAACAGAGGTTGGACCATGGCTTGCAAATTCTCCTGACCTTTTGCAATAGCTTCCATGGTCTGCATAAAGAGAGCTAGCTTCTCGCGCACATCTTGCATCTCGTTCTGCATTTGATCCATGATTCTTCGACAGTTGGTGCGGGTAGAATAGCGGTGCGGGTGCTGATCTGCAATCCTGAAAAGTACCTGGTACATAGCAGGAAATAAGACACCATCCAAAGATTACCTGTAATGCAATATGAATATGAATGCAATGCAATGTGTGTCTGTGCATTAGGGAAATTCATTCCCCGATTCTAGTGTGAAGGTGCTGGTGCAGTGGCAGTGCTGACAATATAAAGATCGGAGTTGAATCACGGAAATCCTCATATATTGCATAGGAACCAATAAGCCAAGAATACAATGTCACTGAGAGTACAATAAGAGAAGGCATGACCTCAACCAACAATCCTGGTGATGGTCAGCACTATGCAAGTAAAGCATACAAGCTACTACATGAAATGATCAAATCCTCCCATAAGTCTGGTACTCTTCTAGCAACTTCTTGGTCTCCGGATGACTTGGTCGAGCAAGCAGCCCTTCAACAAGTTGGTTTCTTTTCTTGAGAACACGTCGCACGTCTTCAGCAGTTTCTTCCCATGCCCCGTCTCCGAAGCGATCTTCTAGTTTACGCTTCTGGGACACAGCTTCATCTCTGCCTTTGATGGCCTTGTTCAGTGCGTTCTGGAGACTATACCGGGTCATCACTTCTTCTTCACACTTCTTGATGCTGGACTTCAACTGCTCTTCGAGGTCGGAGATTTGCTGCTTCAACTTATCTTCCCTCTTCTTATTGTTGGTGAGCGTGGCATTCCAAGTCTTATTGCAAGAAGAGATCTCTCGGTGAGCGATGTCAAGCGCTTTCTTCTTGGATTCAAGCATGTCGTGGGAACTTCTGAACTCTTGCCCCAGACGTTCGCGCTTCTTCCTCTCCTCAGTCAACTCAGCCCCTAGTCTGTTCATTAGCTCAATCTGCTGTTGGAAAGCATGGACGGCCTTGTTTTTCTCGCTGCGTATCTGGGCTAGCTCCTGCTCTAACCCTTCGTTGATCTTCATCAAGGCTTCTTTTTCTCTCACAACTTGCTCATAGGCCTCCCTAGAAACAGTAGTTGGGTCTGCTACCGGAATAGGAACAAGAACTGGTGCATCTGGAAATGGCATCCTCAACTGACTGGCTCTCTCCTGGATCCACTCTCTGTAAGGTGCATAAGCTTGACAGTCATTCTTTCCTAACAACGGCTTCCCTCTTCGGTTAATACGTGCCCATGCATGCTGCAACTTGGCTAACAAATCCCCCTTCAAATCTCCGGTGAAGTACAGAGATTCCTGTACTTCTTCCTCCTTTGGCGGGTTCTTCAGCGCATATCCGAACTGACGGACGAACAGAGAAGGGTTGTAGTTGATACACCCTTTCCTCCCTATCAACGGGACATTAGGGTACCCAGAACAACTGAATATAAGCTCGGATCCCAGCAGATCTCTATCAAACCAATCAACGTCTTCAGAAGTTAACCTCATCATATGCTCTGGTCAGTCGGGCGTGATTGCATTATCCATGAAAGGTCCCCTTGATGGAAAATGGCTCTTGAACCACATATACAGCAAAGGTACGCAACAGGAGACATTCTTGCCTCTCCTGTTTTCATTCCTGTAGTGCATCGAATGGTAAAAGTCCCCGATCAGTGTTGGTACTGGGTTACCGGCAGCAAATAGATGAAATGCATCCATGTCCACGAAGTTTGGGAAGTTAGGGAACAACACTATCCCATAAATGCAGAGGGCCAAAATAGCGTTAAAGACCACCCAACACCCATTCTTGGCGTACTCTTGAGCCTTACCAACCAGAAACTGAAGAGAAAAACCCGGAACCCCTTGCCACGCAGTCATCAACAAGTCAGAAGCATTCATATGCAAGGCTTTGGCTAAATCCTCCAAATTGGGCTCTGTGGCTGAGTGAATAAAAGGAACTGCATTCTGAACTGGCAGCTCAGTGAACTCTACATACTTCTCCATGGTAGGCCCCAAGATAAAATCCGCAAACGTGAAACATCTCAAAGTCGGGTCATAGAATTGCATTAAGGTGTACAGCCCATTCAATTCATCATCAGTGGACCTGCGAACTAAACTCAACAGCCGTCCGTAACTCTCCCTGAAGCTTCTACGAACATCCTCATCTGCAAGAGAAATCAGACCCAGGAGTGGAGTAATATCGGGGATACGTAGCTTATACGCAATGGTCATCCTCAAACCAGCCATGATCAAATACTCAGAAGTCCAGACACTAGAACCGGGGAATTCAAATGCACCTGCAGCACAGACACACGTTAGTGGGATGCAATGATAATGGGTATGCAAACAATGCAATGCAAGTAACATGCAACAGGGACCAACTGCCGTAGCTGAATAGTCTGAACCATATCAAGAAGTCTCCGATAGACTCTCTAGAAGTCCTCAAACCATGGTCTCGGATAGACCTACAACAAAGCTCCAACAATGGTTTCTGACAGACCTCAAACCATAACTCCAACTGGTCTCTGGCAGACCTCATAACACATCTCCAACTGGTCTCTGACAGACCTCATAACACATCTCCAAATGGTCTCTGACAGACCTCAAAGCACATCTCCAAATGGTCTCTGACAGACCTCATAACTCTTCATAAATACTCAGGATCTCTGATCACGAAATAACCGGTAGTCTGAAGGTCTAGTTACCTCCGTATCCCCAAACCCTCTCACAGGTGGATGTCCTAGCAACTGACAAAGGTACGGCATCCTATGTGGTCGTCGGCGTCACAGACTTTCAGGGTTGATGATACGATTCCCAGAAGGAGTGGCATCATCAAATCCTGAAGAGGCCTCACTTAGCCAACTTCCAAATGATCGGTCCCCAGAGTCGACAATCCAACTAACCAGCAACCCAAGCCACCCAAAGGGCAGGACAGGAGGCCAACCAGAAGAACCTCGTCTGAGCGTAGATTTCGCGGGACACTAGGACATGCAAAGCACGTGCGCGCCCACTAATCTCTACTCTAAGTCTAAGGTGCACTCAAGCCCAGGTCCGGCTTCTCACTCAATATCAGAACACCCGTCACACCCCAATATACAACAATAATAATCAATATATATAATGCTGAAAATAAAGGTCAGAAATATAAATCCATACAAAATCCACGACGGGAAAACAAGCGTTAGGATTGACTCTCTTAAGGGACGTTGGATCCCAAATGCATAAGAACCATCGCAGTCCTTAGCAGCCAGGGGACGTTGGATCCCCAGCAGAGTCGCCAGCTGTCGCTACTGCGAAAATCGGCACCGGCTGAACAGAAGAGTCGCCACCGTGCGTTATTTATCCCACGGGAGGGAAAGGAAACGCTCAGAGTAAACCTCGCAAAACACGGGAAAGGTATGGTCATCGCAACCAAAACCTGGGTTCGGGAGTCGGTTACGCAAGGGGAAGGTATTAGCACCCCTCACGTCCGTCGTACTCGACGAGATCCACGCTTGTTTTCGGGTATGGATTGTTATTCTATCTAAACTATAGGTCAGGGGTTAAAAAGAAAATAAAATGAAAATAAAATGACTCGGCAAAGTATCGCACTTTATGCCTACGTATTCCCGCCTGGAACGGGAAATCAGAGTCAACGTAGTTCGCCTACCTACGGGAAAGGAGGGGAAGGTTGCTCGCTAGGATATCGCATCCTATGCCTACGTACTTCCACACAGCATGGAAGATCAGAGCAAGCGTAGTTCGGGCCACGTACGACACAAGCTTGTCTTGGTTGATTTTATTCCTTCTGAAAAAGGTTTTTCTGATTAGCAGTCCAAGCGGACAAAAACGACGTCTTGATGAGTTCACATTCTTTTACGAAAGAAGTGTCTTTTATTGAGTTTGAAATTTTTATTGTGTTTTTCTGTTTGTTTTGAGGAAGAAGAGACGGAACTCTAACCTACGGTTGCGAAGGGAAACAAACTAACCTAATGTTATCATGCATGGGTTAAGACCTAATGTCTATCATGCTCCTCTCTTGCACAGAGAGAAACAGAGATCCTAAGGGAATAAACGGAAACAGAAACAATATCAGATATATACAGTAAAACAGTAAAATGCATGAATGCAGCAATACGAGCGAGGCAAAGGAGTCCCACTCAACCTCGAACCTAGAAAACAATAGGCAAAAGTGAACAGGATTCACTTTCAACCCAACAGGTTAAACAACAAACAATACAGTCCAGAAAACCAATCAATACATCAGAAATGAAATACAGCAAAAATAAACAGCCACAGCAGCTCTGCATCAATATCCATCTTAAAGTCATCTCCAATCAGCTACAAGCTTCAGTCAGCAGCAGTCTCTATCTTCACAGTCTTCAAGCAAGGGCTTTGGTTGTCAATCTTCAGTCTACAATGGCTTTTCTTCAAGTCCTATCCTCCAAGCTGAGGGATCAATCACCAGAGTGAATTGAGTGTTAAGCAATTAGTTGACTACCAATGGTGGTAAACCAACTGCTACTAACACATAAGACATTTTCTCTCAAGAGTTCTATCCCTCAGACAATAGCACCAAGCCTTCCAAAGGAAGGGGGTGAGTGTCTCAGAGAGACTCTGTATCACAGAGAGGAATGGAGGCAGTCAAAACCTTCCATGTTTGAGAATCAAGCTTGCTAATCTAGAGCTCTTCCTAGCTCCTAAACCCTAATCTCCTCAGTAGCTGCTAGCAAGACTCTCCTCTCCAACTCTGGAAGTTGGTCTTCAGTCTCTGGGTCTCCAATGGCTTCATCATCCTCAGTCTTCAGCTTCCCCAATCCCCAGACAATCCCAATACCCACACAGACAAACAGTAATCCCCAGAGGGCACACCACACCAAGCAATCACATATAACAGCATATACTAATAGCAGTAGGGGAATCCTAGTGATTTCTAAGGGATCTAATCTATACCCATAACCCCTATAGTCCATACCCCAAAAAATCAAATGAAACTATCCTAAAAGAATTAAACCATTTCACCTAAGTTGATTTGAAACCCTAATTATGTTTATGTATTTTCACCTAAGCTAATCACCTAGAATTAATTTCTAAAAAAAGGGAACTAAATTGTATCTACAAGATAACAATGTCTATTAATCAACCTAAAAAGAATGGGCAAAAAATATTAAAGCATTGGTTAGAACAAAAATTAACAAATTTATGTATGAAATGAAACTATTTAAAATTCTATTTATTTGGAAAATATGGGAAAAATATCAAAAAAAAATAAAAATAAAATGCAATTTTTATTTTTTATAATTTTCTAGACTCTTTAAAGAAAATTATGCAAAAAGAATTATCAAAAAATAATGTTTTTTTAATTTTATATGATTTTTAGAAAATGCATGATAAAATGAAAGGAAATTAAAAAGAAATATAAAGAAATACATGGGAGGGGGTATGAAAAGCAAGGGCGCCCAGTTCATAATCCAGGTGGGCTGAGAAGTGGGGGTGCGAACATCAATTGTTAGGCCCAGCGCTCTTCAGGAAATTAAAACGAAAATCAAAAGAAAAAAGAATAAACCAACGGTGTATTTAGCAATGATATCACGTGCATTTGGTTGGGCTTAACAAAACGGGGGTGTGGATATAAAAACTGAGTCCAAGGCCCAACGTTTCAATTAATGAAACGCGACGTTTTGATGTGAGTCACTCCCTCCATATTTCAGTTTGAACATGAGCCGTTGGATGGGCAGAAAAAGTCATAAAATGAGAACGATCGAACGGCCACGGGTCATCGTCTTCCTCCATCAACCCTAGGGTTTCAGAAATTGCTTTCCATGCAAGCATTTTCGAGCTCATCATTCTCCCTCCACAAGACATGAAACCACAAGGTATAAAAAACAAAAACAGTCCATTTCTTCCCCTCTACAAGTCTGTACTGTTAGTTTGCCCTAAAACTCATTCAATCAACCAATTCGATAAGTAGCACAGCCATGATCCACCATGAACATCTGTGATCTACTGCTTCAATTCTCCATAGTTTTTGTCCTAAACTCAACTACAACTCAAGCTGATTTTAACATGCTAATCCACCAAGATTTTCGTGCCTTATCCTAGTAGTTATAGGCTCTAACAGATTATGCACTCCATAGCCAAACCTCACAAAACCTCTCCAAACTCTGTGAAAATCATCATCTAACCTAACTTAACCATTCTAAGCTATCAAAACCCTATCATGCTAACCAAAAACATACAATTCGAAGAGAGATCCAACCTGGTTTAAAATGGAGATACAGCTATGGAGATCCCTAAATCAATGCTTGCAAGGACTTGAAACTGATCCACACACCACCGCTTTGATTCTGTATGCAAAGATTTGGGCTCAAACTTCTTGTATCATGTGATTCCAATTTCTTGAACCTTGAATTATGAAACTTGTATGGCACTCTCCTTGATTGATTCAGCCAAATGAATATGTGAATTGTAATTTATGGATGATGGTGATGAAGTTCAGATCAAGAAGTGTGAGAATTGAGGGAGATTTGAGAGAGTTTGTGATGCTTTTGCAATTTGGAGAAAGTGTGTATAACTTGGGGTTTTGAACAAATGAAATCACCAACCATGGCATGAACTATCTCTTATCCATATATAGGTGAGGTTAGAACCTCCTAGAAACTTGGAGAAGTTTCCCTTGCATTCTTTCCCTTGAATTTGGTTTATGTATCTTCCATTACAAGCAACCATGGATAACTCCCAAAATGTGAACTATGCTCAAAATTCTACTTTAGCCAATGTCTTTAAAATGATCTTTCCATTCAAAATGACCTATAATTTTGCTTCATTTGGCCAAGATATGAAAAAACTCATTTTTAAGGCCATTTTTATTCATTAAATCCAACAATTTTGAAACCTTGTGCTATGAATCTTTCCAATATCTCATGGTCACTTTTCTAGACTCAAAATGTCATTTGGAACAAGTTTGATGTTGTAAAGTTTTCCATTTGAAGCTTCCTTGTATGAGTTTTGGGCATAGGTTAAAATGACCTGTAATTCTCAGATGACCAAAATACCCTTTGCTTGCCAAGACCATAAGTAGAGTTCCACACATCATATGAAGGCATACTATACCATTCTAGAAATCTAAGACAATTAGGAACAATTCTTATGTTTACCAGAAATTCATTTGAAATCTCCTTGAGGGGTAAAAATTGCTTGGAAGTCAAGTCACTTTCACAGACAAAATTTCAGATACCTCAGATGACCTGTAACTTGCAAGGACCATAACTTGAGTTCTATAAATCTCCTTGATGTCTTCCACCACTAAAATTAAAGGTCTTGAGATCCTCTACAAGTTTCATGTTGGCCAAGGATCCATTTGAAGCTTGCATTTTGACTTATATTGCTTGGAAATTTGACCTAAACTAGGGGATTTTACACAGAAACCCTAATTTAGAAACTCCTCTTCTCCTTGATTTGTCTTGAATTCTTCTTGGCATACCACCATATCCTCTTCTACATGTAAAATGATGAACCCCACATCTCTCCAATAGCCCTTAATGCCTTACAATCAGTCAATTGACCCAAAGTTGACCCAGGGTTGACCCAAATGAAACCCCAGTTGACTGTCTTCAACTGCAGCTCTTGTGCTCACATCAATGGCTTGTCTCTTTCTCCAAATGACTTTCTAAGTCTTCCAAGATGTCTAGATACTCCCCATGCTTAGCCCACAGCTCACACTTCCTCAGCCATCCTCAGTTAGGAGATATACTCAATGCTTGATCTACTAACTTCTCCAACTTTCAAATTCTTTTCTGATGACTTGAATGAGATTGAATTTGGGTAATAACCTCTTGATAGGCCTCTAGAGATGAGAATAATAATTGGTTCCCTGTTGAATGACTTGCTATGCTTATGCTATGCAGATGAGTAACCTATGTACATGACTCTACATGCAAAGGCTAATGAGATTGAAACATAAACCAAGTGAATAAGGTTGAGCAAATTTTAGGGTGCAACAGCTGCCCCTATTCAAGCGACTTGGACCCGATTGGGTGAAGAGCCTGGAGCCTTCAGACATTCGCGGTACGAGGCGGTTGAATACTAGGAACCCAGAAATTTGCCAACCACAGACATGAACTACACCACTGCTTGGGGATTATTTTCATTAGCCTGAAAAAGATTCTATCATCGCAGAGATGGAAAACTGTCCACGTCAGGATGCCTGCTTCGTCAGTTTGGAAAAACTTCAACAACTTTGCTGGGGATGGCTCGTCTGCCTTCTCGTCAGAAATAAATCGTCCATGTTAGGAATAAACTCATCCACGTTAGGAATAACACCGTCCACGTTAGGACTCACTTTTCCACGTCAGGAATAACCTTTCTTTCCACGTCAGGAATCTCCATCTTTCCACGTTAGGAATTAATCTTGATCTGAATCTGTCCACGTCAGGACTAAACTTCTTCATGCCATTAATACATCGCCCACGTTAGGACTCACCTTTCCACGTAAGGAATCTCATTTTCTTTCCACGTAAGTAATACATCTTTCCACGTAAGGAACACCTCTTTTTCCACGTTAGGAATAAACTCTTCCATGTTAGGAATAACACCGTCCACGTTAGGACTCACTTTTCCACGTAAGGAATAACCTTTCTTTCCACGTCAGGACTCACATTTCGTCTTGATTTGTCCATGTAAGGACTCACCTCTTGACTCGCTGAGGAAATAAAATTTGTCCACGTCAGGACTCCCGTCTCAACCTACTGAAGTAATAGGACCTGTCCACGTCAGGACTTACGCGTCTTCGACTTGCTGGGGAAATAAACCCCGTCCACGTTCAGGACACACACTTTGCCAATAACACGAAGAAGGATAAAATTGTCCGTGTTAGGACTCTCGCATCTTGTCATCGCAAAGAACTACAAACTTGTCCACGTCAGGACACCCGTTTCCCCATTACGAATAAAGCTATTTGCCGAAACTACATGGTCCACGTCAGGACACCCACACGAAGAGTAACCAACTTTGTCCACGTCAGGACTCCACCTTCGATCAATACCAAGAAGTCAAATCCGTCCAAGTTAGGACTAACACACATCGTCAAACTGGAAGAAATGTCCACGTTAGGACTCCACATTCCCACAATCTTCTCTAGCACAAAGAAATCCCGTCAATAAAATTGTCCACGTTAGGACTCATCCTTCCATTGGTCCGCGAACTTCTTATCACTGACGTTACAGCAACTTTGAGGCTGACTCTACTGGGGACATTTGGAAACCCAACCTCCGGACGCCTGTTCTGATAACCGGCGGTAGTCTCTGCAATTCTGGTTCATGAATCCTTTGATGACCAATAGCTCTGCTTGGGGATAAGGAGAAACTTATCCTGCTGACTCTGTGGGGAGTAGCGCCAAAGCTGACACTTCATTGAATGTCTCACGTCGAGACCTCGAATGTTTATTGATTCACCTGAGCAAGGGCTCTCTCTACCTGCAAGAGAAACAATACTTGAAACAAACGGTTAGCCAACCTAGTTTATGTTTCGAAAATGCATGCGTTCGACAATGATGCAATGCTCCATTTGGCATGGAAATGCTACGCTTTTATTTGGTGGATGCAAATGCAGACTCGAACTGCTGGGTATAGGAACTGCTTCAGCAAAATAAATGCTGAAGATAATGCCAGCTCCTTTGGGGATAACCAGATGCTGCAGAATTATTCCAGCAAAATAAATGCTGGAAGGATGAGGTCGGCTCAGCTGGGACACGGAACTTGAAACAAGCACCTCGTTGAAGTGACACCCTGCTGGGGAATATAACTCTGCTGGAGACTAACAGATGCGCCTGGTATGATCGAACTTCTGCGGGAAAATGAACGGGTATCACACGGTATTCTGACAAAATAAATGCCAGGACCCGCACCAACTCTGGCGGGGATAGTCTTAATCTTCGAGTTCCACCGGAAGGAATGAAAACACTTGCGGAGAAGAGAATCCCGCTGGGATGATTCTCTTGGGGAAAATTAACTGACTCCACTGGGGGAGAGTAAATGACCCTGCGGGGAAAGGTAAACTGCCTGAATACAGCTCACCAATCTGAA